>JAACJT020002898.1:28349-39451 GCA_009936485.2 Gymnarchus niloticus | reverse complement strand
TGATGAATCCACTCATCTCCCTCCACAGTCCTGATGAATCCACTCACTTCCCTCCACAGTCCTGATGAATCCACTCATCTCCCTCCACAGTCCTGATGAATCCACTCACTTCCCTCCACAGTCCTGATGAATCCACTCACTTCCCTCCACAGTCCCTCTCAGCTGTTCGCATTGAAACAGAGGTATTCATCATTCCACAAGCATTCCCATGAAGACTGCTGGCGGGCCCCAGGAATGAGCACTTTCTGGCACTTAGAGACACTACACCAGATAGACTGACAGCCCCTGACGCCAGTGCTCCGAAAATAAATGACTCTGCCAGGAAAACCAATGGCACAATTTTCCAGAGCACCTTTGCCATTCTGTTGTTGCCAGTGTCATATCCGGGCTGTGGAGACAGGAGGCCAGACCTACATTGCCATTTAGGCTTTCGGTAAGGACCATTGCCTGCAGTACCTACATGCATATGGGCAGAAATTACCCTCCGTCCTCCATTCGCCCTATCAAGCAGCCATGTTCAGAAGTTTTGTCAGACGAAACATCATCCCAACTGAAGGCCTGTCAACATCCTGCAATGGATGCAATGAAAATGTCTGTCACTCTTAAGAAGTCCTTCCTGGCCTACTGCTCTTTTACCAACGAGGAAAAAAAAAAAGTAAAAAGAATACGCAGTGGGTGAAGGCAAAAAAAAAAAAAAATCGAAGTTGCCTCATTACAATCATACTGGATAGAAAAGGCCTCCAATCACACTTAACATGGACCCCGATGCTCTCCTCAACCCATATGCATTTGGCTTCTCAATGAAAACAGCAAAAAAGGTCCTGCATCACAGCACAGCCCGGCCATCATCTCTGCAAATAAATATTGCATGCAACCTAAATGCACTCGTTTAATGGAGCGCAGGAGCCTTTAACACACCACAGGTTTTTATCAAATTCCCTTCATCGTCTCTGCCCTTTTCCAGAATGCTTTTATGATGGGAAAGTCCTGTGGTAGCTCTAAGCATGTAGTCGTGCGTGTGTGCGTGTGTGTGTGTGTGTGTGTGTGCGTTAACAGCCTTGTACAAAACACAACGCCACATTCCAAAATTCTCATGCATCTCAAGTTCTCACACATTTAAGCAAAGCTCAAAAAAGCTGTAAGATCTCATACAGGAAGCCAGACACAGTGGCGATTCTTTTATTTTCCCCCAGCTGTCTCTTTCAGAGACGGCATAAATGCCTTTCTCTTATTGTCTAGAATCTAAACAGTGTACTTGCTGGGTACAGATCGGATGAACTCTCACACAAACTCCCTTTCCTCCCTAAGGCCCAATCATCTCCCCTAGGCTGAGCTATTCTAACAGCTTGTTTAATTCATTCATGGCATGTCAGTAATCCTTCACCTGAGAGGCACTCACTTGTGATGTAGGCAACACATCAGCAGCCAATGTGAAAAACAGCTGCATTTACGTGACATCAGGCAAACAAGGCAGTGCCTTTATAGCATCCTCATCTCCGGAGTGCCATAGTTACCACACCGCAGCCATGCGAAATGCTCAGACCAACCCTAATAACCACGACAAATCCTGGTGGTAGCCGGACATCGTTCTCACTCGTGGGATTTCGGGCTTTATCGGAGTCATTTATTTCTCCTCGAAATGGGAAGATCATTTAAGCTCACGGAGCGTCTCATTATCCGTGTGAAACACGGCCATTTATCTGCGAAGACAAAGGCTACTGTAGTTGGTTTTAATTAAAAGACTTAGAGGGCAGCCACGGAATTATTACTCCCCGCACTTTGTCTGGGCGACGGAACACGCAGACATGTCGGCAGGCAAATTAGCTATTAATGAAAGGACAGTGAGGTCTTTAAGGAGCTCGTTGTTTGCATTAGGGACGATGGATAAAGACGGAGATCCGGCTACACCAGCACTGACATTGCGTGGATGCTCCCGGAGGCGCGCTTCTCATACACATCATATTTTAAAAATAAAAATAACACTAATACGGAGATTAACACTGCCTTTCGTTTGGATGATCTCCTCTGGAGATGGGATTCGTACGGTGGTGTTGCATCCCACAGCTCCTTAACATCTCCTCGACAATAAAACACATTGGCTCGTCCCTACGCGACTGAGACGGCGTATTTAAAAGGATCGCATGCGACTTTTTAGGGGAATCGGACCATCTGATGTATCTGCCGTATCTGTCAGTCGCATCAGCCACGTTGCTGACACTAAGATGCGAGCGATCGGACAGGTGAAGGGACATGCCCACTGTGACTGTCACGGGAAGACGTGGTGACATTAAATGCGGGAGAGTTGTTTCGATCACGGAGGCATCGTCTCTTAATTCTGCCAGGGCAGGCTTTATTCCAGGTAACAGATTAAGGCTACTTTTCAGGATGCTTATTATGTCTTATTACCATACACATGCATGCACGCACACAATACTATGTAGCAGTCCAGAGTGCCACATTTACAATGCATTGAGTCAGGGATGCATGGGCTACACCGGGTTATTATATAGCAGTGATATACTTTAACGCCCCCGATGTCTTCCTTTATGTTCTTGGAGAGGATTTTAGCATATATATACAGATATACAGCACCAGTACTTTTTGGTCGGAGGACAAAGTAAGTTGACACATCAATTACCTCCATCACGTTGAAACAGAGCCTGAAATTCAACAAGTAACGCAGCACAAAAGAAGGAAAGAGCAGAGATGCCCGTGTGCAGCACAGAGCAATATCTCACGTTACATTTCTTGAATGGGGTCCCTCTTACCTGTGTGACAAGCGCTTGCGCTTCGCAGACCGGTTACAGCACTTCTCAAATGTAGCGCTCCCGTCCCGGTGCGACACTGTAACCTTCGGGGTCGCCTGGCTGACCACGGATGCCTGCTTTAAAACACAACACTTAATGGTAATCCCATTTATGGCGGCAAGACGTGGTCAGCGGACCCGGGGCCACCGTGACTCTGCTCCGCGATCGGCTCCGCTTCTATTTGGGAGAAGCGATCCGTCTCCACGGAGACGCGTTTCGGTAGTTTACCATTACCGTAAAACACCGAGCAAGAGTCGCAGCGAAAATTTATTCACCCCCTTTCATAACGAGACGCCGACGGCTCACTCGTCTCTTCTGTACCTTTACTTGAATTTATGACTTCATTTGAAACGGATCAGTACAATTTAGAAATATGGTTTCAAGAATATAAACAGTAACACACTAGTAAGATGAATAATCGGGCATAATCCCGAACACCACAAATATCAAGGCTAGATTGAAAATGGTCATCTTGTACAATAAGTCGCTCCAGTTTTATGTTCAGGTCCGAATGTGCAAACAAATAGCCCGACTACTAGCAGATACAGTTTTCCAGTTCATACTATTTCCAAGAGTCGCAAAATTTTGAGACACTGTAAATGTCTCAGGCAAGGATAGTCGAAAGATTACAGTACAGCTGTTTTTGAAAGCTCGGCGTGGAACTCCTCCCTACCCCAGTCACCCCCACTAAACTCCATTACCATAAGGGAAATTTGCAGGGAAAGACATAGATTTCAAGGAACCGACATATAGATTGGCCAAAGCAAACACATTCATTACTGTTTACATAAGATATTGATTAAGGATCAGTCGACATTTGAACCACATGATTAAAATCTGGAGAAAATTGTGACTCTTGTGAATAAAACGGCAAATTCCAGTAGATGTAGCTTCGCCTTCCTGTACATCTTCCCATTTTTGATTGTGAGTGGAAAAGCGACAGGGACGCCTTAGCGTGCAGTAGTATTGCTGTTGTCCTGGCGGGTCACTCGTGGGTGTGGCAGATGCCAAACAGCAATGATCCACGGGTCACCCATCTCAGCTCCGAGTCAGTGGAGCTGTAAAGAATGCTTCAGATTTGAGCTGGGTACAAAAGTGCAGCGCATTATTGCGGATATAACTGTTAACCAATGCGAAGGTGGTGCTGGATCTGGTGAGCTTCTGGAGCAAGGTCAAACGACCATTCACAGCGAAATGGGTCTCTTTCGTCCTCCAGTGTACTTAAGTAAACTAATAATAACAGCTCAGAGTAATGCCGGACATTTACTGGGAAGCTTAGGGTAGTGAAATTGGCTGTTCTTTGACCCAAAGGTAATTTTGAGTGATACAGGTTAAAATAATAATAGCGTTACAGTGAAACATTTGCTGGGAAGAATTTTATGAGGATATTCAAGGATGAAACTATTCCTTTGTTTGTGATTGTCATTGTGATTGCTACAGTAAGTTTCAAAATCCATATACATGATGATAGAAAATTAAATGTTAATCGCCAGCACAATAGCCCTTTTCGGGAAGTAAATTAAACACTTAAAACAATTTAAAAATCAATAAAAATTAACATATGCTGACAAGATTCAGGAAATCGAAAGAAAATCAAAGTAGATTAAATTGTGCAAAGTTAAAATATATGCAGAGGGGAACTGTAAATTGCACCTACGACCATATCAGAGCTGCTGACTCCAAACTACCAGATGGTCAATGACCCACTCATTAAACACATTTGGAAGGCATTTAGGAGCACAGATATATTTTACCAAGAGACATATTCCATTGGGTAGGTCAGGGGAAGGAACAGGAGATCCCACTGGACCAAGGGTCCAAAGGAATTAGTGACAGAGACAGATTCAGTTACTGCCCTTGCTCCTTTACAGCAACTGCTCCTGGACAACCTCCTGCATGACCAATGGAAAACAGCATATTCTTCACAGAATACTTCATATTGCTGGGTCTCTGCTGATAGATCTCTGGTTCCTCTCTGAATTAAGGAAACATTTTCTGTCCTCTTTGGCTCTCTGGAGAAGAGAACCTCGCCCATTTCTCATCATATTAATGTTTAAATATCAAACACTCCTTTAATTACTTCTGCATAAAAAACTGCACAGGCAGAGGTCGAGAATTAAGCTTCTGCATTTTGTGGGTATTAGGTGTCATTTCATTGGATTTATTTATTGTTTATCTGATCATTAATTCACAGATATATATATATATATATATATATATAGGCACATATATTTTTTCTTCAGTAGAACACTAAGTGATTACAGCATGCTTAGCAGTATTGTTATTAGGAAGAACTCTATTATCAGTCTCTGGGTTAGATACCCCAAAACCTCCAGTTATCTAAACTCAGCCCTGCACAGTAGCAGAATTCTCATTTGCTTTGCCTTTTGAAGTGCCTGTAGTGCAGATAAATTTAGGCTGACAAATTAGTATCCATCCATCCATCCATCCATCCATCCATCCATCCATCCATCCATCCATCCAATCATATTTGTTTATAAAATGAAGGGTTCTAATGAGCCTATCCCAGGAATCACAGGGTACCATGCAGGGGATACAAGTCCATCACAAGGCAGTTAGTAACTAGAATTCATCAAAATAATCAAGAATATGTACCACTAGAATTAACACTGGAGCAGCCATGGTGTCTTGAATAAATAATCTTCCTTGTAACTTTTAGCTGATGAGATCACCCAGGGATGTTTTGTGACTATCAGCCAAACAGTTAAAAGAGACAGGGGGTCACCATGAAAGCAAGTCATGTCGAGAGAGAGGGTGTAGGGAGTTAATGATGAGCTTCCTTAGTGTGTGTCTTTCTGCCGGCACGCAGGGAGGAACGTGTCTGTGGGCAGACTGGAGCCGCCCGGCTGATAGACATGCAAGATAAGGCTGATGGGGGGAAGTGGTGTGGGTCCAGAGACAGATGCCAGGGCCGGCTGAGACAGCTGCTGACACACACACCGTAGGGACACGCTTGTTGAGCACCGCAACTAAAAAACCCGCACGCACACTGGGACGTCATAAGCGCCCCGGTTGTGTGTGTGTATATAGGCACGCGGGAGCGTGAACTTGCATGGGAGGGTGTAACGAGCTGGTAACGCACTCCAGCCGCTTAATGGATGCTGCACACATAGAGTGAAAACCAGACTGCTCTCCACACGCTTGGAAAAACTCACACCCCCCGCAAACATTAATCACCACGGCCGATCCACCGCCACAGCAGGGAAAATTGCTTTAGCGTTTCAGTCCTCGCCGGCACCATCGGACATTGATTCGTTGTTAACATTTCCACACGCTGACACAAGAAACTGCTCACTGAATTTCTGGACATCGGTGATGCGAAAGAGTTAGGCCCAGAGTGTGGCTGAGACACCTTCAAAGCAGACGGGGGGGTTATCGTTAAATCTTTAATCTATATTAGTGGCAATGAAGACCTCAAGGCCATCATATGCAAATTCCTTTCCTTAACCTCTGATTGGAGGCCCTGCAGGGAGTGCGCACTCTCACGTCCTTAATGGTGTGCAGGAGATAGATGTTCCAGCGATGCGATGGCAGAGGCGGGCAGCTCAAAACAGCCTATCAGAGGCTTCTATAAATAAGCGTAATCCATAGCATATGGCGATTTCACTGCTGGGGCGACCCAAGCAGAGAGGACTGCTCAAGGGAGATCTGCAACCCAGTTAGAACAGTGACTTTCTTGTTGGGTTTGTCTGCGACATTTATGTTGATTTAAACTCATGGCCATACGCTGAGAGATTGTCCTGGTATACCAAATAACCGGGCTTTCTTTACAGAAATATCTCCTCTCCGCCTGCTTCCAGGACACAGCTGTGCACCACTCGCTGGCAGAAATCACCACACACTGGCGTGCTGGCACCACACAGTCTGATATTTGCCCTAAATATGTTTCTTCTGCTCAGCAGCAGGAGGTTAATTGAGCCGGGTCTGTGAAATTAGGGCCTTGTCGCACTGGGCTCTGGTTCTCCCTGTCTTGCCACAGCACTGTGCTTTCATACACTCTCATGGTTCTTTGTACTTTGAACTGACTATCTCTGACTCGCCATCTCCATGTTCACCCCTTCACCTTAGCACCAATCCCAGACCATCCATCATGGGTACCTCCCCGCTGTGCCGGTGCCTTCATTCCCTCCATTCCCTCCTCGGCTCTCTCCCCAATGGCCACCAGCCATGATTTGATGGCCGAGTACCTGATCATTGCAGCATGCTGCTCATTTGCTCTCCGTTCTCCTCTCTGCGCTGTTTTTCCACAGTTCCATGCCTCGGAATGGAAAACCGAAACCCAAACAACCACTCAAATGAAAAATAATGGTAACCAGCTAAAACTCCGTTAATTTGTGAGCCTGTTAAAATCTCCATTTCCACTGAGATAATCTCTTGAGAGGAAGGCTGCCCATCCTTTGAACAAGAACTGAGCAATGGTGTAACAGTAGTTTAATACCCACTGATGTCTTTCTGAATTTCACATGTTTTTATTCCAAGGCATGAAGCAGGGACGGAGGAGCCTCAGCTGATAAGAGCAGCCTCCCACCGCCCTCAAAGATTGAATCAGCATGAGTTTTAGTCACTGCACTAATATCTTAGTAAGGCTTAAATCTCAGAAAAACAGCAACTGTCAATCACACCCATCTTCTACCCACTTATCTTGGTCAGGGTCACGAGCGGCTAGAACCTATCACAGGCAGCGTAGGGCACAAACCTGGGGTACACACTGAATGGAATGCAGGGCACGAACACATTCATAATCATACTTTATGGGCAACTATATATATATATATATATTTTCACCAAAAAGCCGAACTGCATGACTTTGGACCGCAAGGTGAAATCGGCACAACATGAGGAGAACACACAGAGAACAGGGGAAGGATTCGAACCCACAACCCATGAGTGATGAGGCCAGAAATTTGCCCTAATTTCCCCATTTAAGTTGTCTCTGTTCTATTTGGTCAAGATTATTCCAAGCCAATGGGCTTGGTAGTAGAAGTTTTCCCAAGGGTTTTTACATCTCCATTGCCACTCCACCCACCTGCTCCAGTTGAGTGTTTCCTCTGAGGATTTCAGACCCACAGCAATTAAGTTTATCTGCATAATGGTACTCCTATGAGGATGTGTTCTCCAGGAGTGACTTTCCATAGCGTGTCTGTCTTTGGGTAACGAGAGCCTTCTTCCTGACGTCCTCCCAGCCTTAAAATGTTTATCTCTTCGTAACGAGACAGACTCAGATCTCTCATTCACAAGTCTTTGAGCCATGCCTTGAAGTGTGCCCCTGTAAGTAAACAAGTTCAGAAACTAAGGAGCTTCAGAGGGTCTAGCCTGACTGGAACTGAACCCAGTGACTCTCAACCATTAATAATCAATTTCCGGAATTTTGTAAAAGTGTGACATCATTCGGTCTGGTATAGGATGATTGTGCTTCCTGTGTCTGGGTGGAGAGAGGTGCCAAGCAGTTGGCATCTTCACAGTGTACAGTGGTGCCAGACTGGGGGTAACTGGGACGTTTTCTGTTGTTCAAGTGGGTGGGCTCATTCTGTCCTGGGAAGGTCCTAACTGAGGCTTTCTGAGTACAGTCATTGCAATATTAAAAGGCTCCCTAGGTGAATCTCAGAGAAAATCCCACATTTCAGAGAAAATCTAACAGTGGGCATACATATTTCAAAATGGCGCTGAGTCAGTCATAAATAAAAGCAGATAAATGATTCGTCCCACTTCTATTCTCTGAGACAGTACCGGAATGGAAACCGAGAATTTAAGAAACCCATAATATGTTATATTGTATTTTCTGTGTCGTTTGATCGACACAGAAGAAAATTCACCAAACGTTATTTTCACTTTGGCTTACAAATAAAGTTTTCATAAAGCACTATATGGAAGAGCAGTTGATTTTTAGCATTAATAAAAGGCACAGTTTGTAGAATGGTTGTTCCAGGAACTGGGAATCAAAATGTCCCTGTTTGTTTTTGTTGCTGCACAAGTGAAAGATTTATGGGTCACTTAAGCAGTGAGTCACATGAAAAGATGGACTTTAACTCTAGAATATCCAGCGATCTCAAATGTTATTCTCTGCTAATCTTGTTTAAATTCATAGTCCTCATAAAGTACCAAAAAAAAAAACTTTTTTATTTGCTATTTTAACTCGAGCAAAAAGTAAAACAAAATAATAAAATCTAGCATCAAACAGATTATAAAAGGATACTGTGCTCACGCAAAAGAATTAAGCAAGCTACATTAAGCAATGCTAACGATGGTATTTTTTATGGGTTGTTTTAGGAAATGTTATTGCACAATTTTATTGTATTTTACCAAGTTCAGCAATTACCATGACTAGACTCTCTTTTTTGCCCTTGCTGCTCTACCATGAGCAATGAGCTATGCTGGAAAGCTACATGAGTGGAAAACGCTGTTGGTGAATCAGTCGGATTATGCCACAGACTCTGTGGTATGACTTCTGTCAGCGAGCACCGGCAGAGAGGGTTTGCCATTTAGTGTGCCAGTTTTGCCACGGTCGGAATTTATAGAGCATCCACTCTTATTTTTTTGGACAAATATTTTAGCCGGAGAGAACTATGAACTTAGTGTTGTAATTCTTACATATTTTACAGCAGGTCCCCATCCAAACAGGCAGGATTCAGATGAGAAGATGGCTGTAGAGCATGTCCTGTGAGAAACACTCTGGGGGGGGGGGGGTGTCAGGAGGCTACGTCTCTCCAAGAAACTAGGAAAGGATGGCAGGGTTTATGTCCCTGATGAGTAAATAGGTGGAACAGCTAGGGCCCTCTTGAATATAAAACGGAGGGAATGAGATGTCAGCCATACGTACTCAGGTACATTTCTATGGTGGTACTTTACCAGTTCAACAGAAATATTAGCTGTAAAAATAGGCCCAATGTGTAAGATATTTAAGTGCTAGTAGTGTAAGTCGACCCTGTAGTAGGGCATGGGATAAGGAAAACAGTAAAAATAACAGGGTAATGTTCACAGGGAATGAGTCAGGAAAGTACATAATGTACACTTCTGAAGGTGGAGGCTTCAGGCTCAGTCACACACATACACACACAGGGGAGTGTAAACACGCTGACACAGAGGAGCATAAGAAATGAGATGTGAACACTTACTCAGACGTGAACTGAAGAGCACAAACAATGAAACATAAACACACAATGATAAACTCACACAATGAAAAGCTCAAGAACACCCTTCAATAAAAGATTACGGATGTGCACTTACAGACGTGGAGAATATACCCCTATAACAAAACTCAATCAGGTTCTAACACACGATCAATGACTGAATATGACAATTTCATCTTCAAATCCAGGAAGATGACCAGTCAAAATGAAACACAAAACAAATGCCACTATTAACCCTCAAAAAGAGACTGCCGTGAAATTAACAAAGCAAGAATAGGCACCCGTCTCAGAAGTCTGAGAACAGCCTTTACCATGGACCGATCGCTCCCAGAAACACCGCTCTCACCACACACAAGAAAATGCAGTTAACGCCTAACACCATCTAAGCCCTATTGAGGGAGGAGTCACGCATATCATTACTGTCTATTACCACAGTTTGCCTACACTGGTGTGTGTGTGTAAAAATGAAAGATTGACTGCTGCTGTCACAGTCACCAAACCAGCCTCTATGGTCCAGTGTCAGCAGAATTAAAACCCAACTAAGCCTGTGCAGGACTGATGGTGCCATTACCTTTGCGGTGCTGAACGGAATTCAACTCGATGTAAATTTCAAACCTTCGAACAGCAAGTGCCAGACTTAACCTGTATACGATAAAAATTCCTGCCGCAGGAAATAGAATAAACTGCTCCTCCGGAGAAAACACTGAGACACCAGGGAGAATTACTGCAAGAGTTTATCTAGCATTACACCTCACTTATCTTCAGTGAGGTAGCAAAAGATGACCTTTTGCATCCCATGAACATAACACAATAATTACAACAGTGCTAAATCCTAAGGATAGCCTCTTAAACCCACAAGCCTTATATCCTACAGGCGTACGCTATGGCCTTTCATAGTCAGCAGAGCTTATATCCTACAGGTGTACGGTACAGCCTTTCATAGTCAGCAGAGCTTATATCCTACAGGTGTACGCTACGGCCTTTCATAGTCAGCAGAGCTTATATCCTACAGGTGTACGCTACGGCCTTTCATAGTCAGCAGAGCTTATATCCTACAGGTGTACGCTACGGCCTTTCATAGTCGGCAGAGCTTATATCCTACAGGTGTACGCTACGGCCTTTCATAGTCGGCAGAGCTTATATCCTA
>JAACJT020002898.1:0-28249 GCA_009936485.2 Gymnarchus niloticus | reverse complement strand
CCTACAGGTGTACGCTACGGCCTTTCATAGTCGGCAGAGCTTATATCCTACAGGTGTACGCTACGGCCTTTCATAGTTGGCAGAGCTTATATCCTACAGGTGTACGCTACGGCCTTTCATAGTCAGTTCATAGTTCAGTTGCCAAAATGTTGCACCATTCTGCCCCAATACAAAATTCCTGAGAATGCTCAGGATTCAGCACAGAGTATGAACCTGATGCTGTCATTAAACTCAATGCGAGCGGTCATCCTCATTGTCACATCACCTCATAGCGACAGAAGCGGTACCTTTGTGACATGTTAACCTCACAGAATAAATTCCAGGACAGATCTTTTTGGTAATCAGGAATCAGCAGTAAGAGCATTTTGTCTGACAGTAACAGCAGTGGTTATCTGATCAGTGTGACTGATGGCATGAGAGGAAAGGATGCCCCTTCAGCTCCTCCCTCCATTAAAGGATGAGGGAGACTCGCTGGGAGTGTATGGGTATACCGAAATATGCACAATAAAGTACACACACACAATTCAGCATGGAGAAACCCACGTGTGTATACATGTGAATACAAACATGGATGCATGCAGAAGCGCAAAACTCACAACAAACAATGTGGACAAAGACGTACACTTATTTTAAAAAGAAATGCATTCTGCATACATCCACATAGCAATGCATAGTTACATACACACTGATAAAGACACATCATCCCCTTAAAGACATGCACAAACTTACAGATGGACGAAACATACTATGTCTTACACAGTCTGATGTCTGTACTTTCAGGCATAATTCGTGGATTATGAGAGAGAAGACTGCTTGTCACGACAACCAATGAGAGACATTTGCTGCCTCCTTGCCTCCCTCCCCACGACTCCTGTTTCTATTTACTATTGGACGTGGCCTTTGGCTTTCTACAGAACTCTGGGTCACATGGGAGATCTGCTTGCCAGCAGAAGTCACAGGTCATTTTACAACAGGCTGGACATCCATGTGGCCTTTAAGACCTGTCACTGCCCACAGCTTCTCGGACATTCCTAATCCTGGTCACAGTGTCTCTAGATTAAAATATCGGGACCATGTTCACAGCTGTGTGGATTTCATGTGGTAGCCTTCAAAATCAGCTTACACTCCCCAGCAGTGCATGGATTCAGAGTTCTGGCTTGTCAGAAAAAGAGAGGGAGAGTGAGTCATCGCTGCACCACTGTCTAAACATTTCATGCCTCTCCCACGTTCACTCGTGCCATGTCCTATACCCTCTCCCAGCTACGGTTACCTTTCTCTTCTTCAAATTCATTGGCACATTTACTTTCTGTTATTTTAATCAGCAACGTTCCCCTCTGCTGAATCTCACCAGTGTGTTGTGGTTCCCTACCATTACCGGCTGTTCCCTAACCACGTTGACTGTTCCCAAACATCATCGGCTATGTCCTAACTTTTCTGGCTGTTCCTTAACCTCACATGCTGTTCACTACCATCTCTAGCTGTTCCTTAACCTCACTGGCTGTTCACTACCATCTCCAGCTATTCCTTAACCTCACTGGCTTTTCCCTAACACTGCTGACATTGCTGGCTGTTCCTTAACTGCACATGCTGTTCCCGAACCTCACTGACTGTTCACTACCATCTCCAGCTATTCCTTAACCTCACTGGCTTTTCCCTAACACTGCTGACATTGCTGGCTGTTCCTTAACTGCACATGCTGTTCCCGAACCTCACTGACTGTTCCCTATCATTGCTGACATTTCTGGCTGTTCTCTAACTTCTCTGGCTGTTCCTTAGCCTCACTTGGCTATTCCCTAAACTCACTGACTGTTACTTAACCTTACTGGTAGTTCCCTAAAATTGCTGGTTGTTCCTTAACATTACCGACTGTTCCCTAACCTCACGGACAGTTTCCTACCATCTCTGGCTGTTCCTTAACATCATTGGCTGTTCCCTAACCTCTTTAGTGTCCCTGAGCATGCTTTTCTACTCAAGGTCCCTTGTATGTGGTAGGCTCTGTTTGACTTGCCATCATTTTCCACGGCGCCTCACACTTCTGTCTCATGTCAGTTCCTAATGACTATATCGGTGGCCCATTCCTGTACCCTTTCTATATTCACGGTGCAAATGAATGTTAATGTGCTGCATGCTTACACTCCAACATTACTGCTGAGTCCTGCTGCCTGTAATCTCTTAACTGTCTTACATCGCTGTGCCGTGTATGTAATTTAAGATTGCTAATGGGGTCGCTCCAATCCATATTTTCTGTTATTATCCATGGTTAACCTATTCTTGCTGTTGCTACATGGAATTCACAAGCAAGTCTGGGCTGTCTTGCAAACTCTGATTGACAGATAGTCACAAACTGGCCACCTCATTGCCCACTTCTTAGGCAGAGAATCCCTCTGTGGATGAAACAAATCCATCCCCCCAAGCACAGAGAAAGCTGTTAATCTGAATCCCACCGGGTGCCGAGGGAAGGTTGACGATGGGGACACACAGTCAGCATGGACATCAGGCCAGAATTTGGGCTTGCTAACAGGCCCCTCTGGGGCAGACTGACAAGGTCCTGACTGGGTCCAGCGAAGCAACCATTAAAGAGTGAACAGAGTGACATGGTAGGCTGTTGAAGGCTCATTAGAGGTCTGACTTCCCTCAGACCCAGGGACCGCCAATGTCAGTCAACAGCTTACTCACACATGTCAAACTCCTGAATGACTTGTCAACAAGCCCTAATGCCAGCACTCTGATTGGCTCCTGTGCATGTAGGCATACGTGAGTCATTGGCATTTTCTAATTACCTTACGTTCACACATCACTAAGAACCCATTCGTTAGTAATTTTGAAGTGATTAATGTCAGAATAGGAATTTTGCAAAATTATACTGCTAAACTCTGTCCTTAAAACTTTGTTTTGAGTTCTTCCAGTCTATGACTTTTTTCACACTGCAAAGTCTTTCAGCAAATCGGTAAAGAAATCGGGGTTCTGTCACACTCCCTTAATAACACTGTCATTGTTCTGTCCTGGACTGTGCTAACATTTCTAAAACTGTAAAACTAGTATCGTCAATTAAATATTTAGCCTCTATCATCATTATTGTCTGTGTTTAGCAATATACACGGTATGTTACGAGACAAAATTCAGAATAAGGAGTATTATTTACATTGCGAGTAAGGAGCGTGCTATGTTTTAGGGAGCATTGGAAAATGGAAGCGCAATGACTGAAATATATTTACATTGTAAAATAATTATGAAGGAATGGATATAGGAAGGGGAAGAACAAAAAATAGGAGAAATATATTTGTGTAGACTGGACAGAGAATGAAAACATTGAGGTAATATTCTAACAGTATCAAAATGTTATAACAAATAACAGAACTAGAGAAGTATGAGGCAAAAAAATGGAATGATGTGAAATAGTTGATTTATTCACTGCTAGTTTGGATGACTAATGTCATCAGAGTATAGCATAAGATCTCCATTGATTGAATGGTTAACTGGATGAACAGTGCCAAGCAAAGACCGGGCCGAGGATGTGATGGGAGCGATGCATTACGGGACTCCTTACATCATAAACGAGTTGATATAGTGGCTCAATGATGCCAGCAAATATATCATGTGAGGAAGAAACTATACAGTATGGTTTGCTTTGTTCAGTTTTTGCACTTGAATTATTTGAAAGCACTGCGGAGGCCTCCACACTCATGTGAGATGTTTCATGAAAACACTGGCCCTCTTTACGGAGACTATGAAGATGCACAGAACGTCAGCTGCCTTGACAGAAAGTAGGAAGATGTGAGCCTTTCACACTGAGGATTTTTGCCACCCAGTCAATCAAAATAAGTAACCCAACTTGAATTTCAAAAATATTGTGTGACTCTTTAGTAAAATAGTCAGACATTTTTGTGCAGAGGGAAAAACCAAAGCAGATTTTGTTTCGCACACTAGGATGGGCGTAAATGGGAGAAGGCAGAAGACATGCAGAGGATCCCAGGTCTATCCCAAGCCAGGCGTAGATGCACTAAAAGGTCAAAATTAATCTCATGCTTGGCCCAAGTCAGGAGAAAAAGCATTAAGAGAACAAAATTAATCCCAAGATTGACCCAAGCCACGGGAGGATGCATTAAAAGCACAAAATTAATCTCTCCTCCATTTTGTGGCCTCTTGTTATTGGAGAGGAAGTCCCTGATCAGCAGAAATGGAATATAAATTAATTTGGTATCTTTGCTTGAGCGAATAGAGTCTGATCATCTTTCTTCCCAGACTAAGCATGTCTTACACACAAATGATACCTCCTACATACATAACTTAGTTTTTCTACTGCCTTCTGCATAATAACTTGTCTTGCCGATGTCAAGCATAAACTAACATGCAGAAATGATGGTCTTTAAGGAGTATTAAGTATTTATCCCAAAAAACAAATTATAGTACTCTATCATCGTTCGAGCCCGGAAACTTGCTTGGAGGGGAATAGTTTTTTTCTTTTCTGATTATAAAGAGCTTTAGCAAGCACACAGCCTTGAATATTTCATGAGCTGGGCTCCAGAGCAATCCCATGCTACCTCTGATAATGATCGCTGTGAGCTGGAAGGTAAGGCCGGCACCGTGAGAGACGAAGAGCCGGGAAACAGGGAGGCAGCACAGGGGGTAGGTTTCACCTCAGCTGTCTACAGCATAGAAGAGACACACAGGCCCAAATAGGACGTTCTGATGGTGGAGCAAACTGTTATCCCATCACTTTGAAACCACACTTGCTTTCCCCCACCAGACAGTCTCTTTATCCTTTATCTATAAACCTTTAACAGAGCCTCCTGACAGATCACCACATGGATATTATATCCCCAAATACAGCTGTGGCTAACTGGCAATTCTTGCGTGTTGATCAGTCTGTGAAGAGAATAGAGCCCTTCAGTGGTCAAAGCTTCTTGGTGTGACTCTGTGTGAATGTTTTTGGCTGCCCAATTGCACAAATTTTGGCCCAGAGATTTTCCAGATGGACAACACGTCAGCCATCACTACATTTTTTTCATCTTCTGTCAGAAGTTCCTAATGTAAAGCAAAACAAAACAATAATAGCATCCGTGGAAAGGCCAGAGAAGCATGCGATTGAAAGCATGTGACACAAGCTCCCTTCTGCTTGGATTGCTGTATCAGCTTGAAATAAATATCAATGACGTCTCTGACCACGCAAGCTGCAAGTTTGGAAGGATGTACAGAATGATATTTTGAGAGTCTTAAAACACTAGAAATAAGACTGGTTTAAAAATACAGAATGACTCACCCTAAGAACTCTAACAGGAAATTTTGCCACCACCATCACTCTGCGTACATGGATGTTGCATGTCTGAAAATTCAGCTTTCGCTGTATAAATTCTGTATGTATGATTTCCACTACTGTTTATTTTAAATGCTCCCTGGACTTGATGCAGGTAGGAATATGGTGGCACAGTTTGAAGAGATCCTCTCTCTGATGCGGTAAGACGCCAACATTTTTATTTGGGTTATAAACAGCACCCTGACGTAGCACTGGGCCGGTACTCCATCTGTCACCACAGCTGACCACAGCACTAATGGGCTGAGGCTCCACGTGGGCGGAGGCCAGCATGCACGGCAGGATGAAGGATGACACGCTTTATAACCGCGTGTTTATTAATTCGTTTGCGTATTTACCTAGCTCACTCAAACGGCAGCTTTCAAATCGACAGCCACTTTGTCTCCGCCTTGCAGCCCCGAAAGCGCGCTACTTCCAAAAGATTTGTGCGACCTCTCTGGATGAGAAGTTTACCCAGCCTCCCAAACCCAGACCCCTCACAAGCAAGACCAGGGGTGTTAATTTAATCAGGCATTGATTTCTGATTGCAAGTGGCACTCGGTAGCCAGGGGTACATTGTGTGGCCGTGATTCATGAACCTGGCTCCCCGCTGTAACTTTCTTTGCATCTCCGTTCTCTCTGTACACCATCTCTTTTGTCGGTCATTTGAACGGTGGAGGGGGGGAAGGGACAATCAAGAAACGATGATCCATTTTTATCAGTTGTCTTTGGCATAACTGGACTCCATGTTGACATGTACAACTGTCATTGCATTAATCACAGTGAGGGAGAGGGAAGCTGTGAAGATGGAGCCATGTCACAGAATCTCTGGGCATGTGGCTCGCTGACAGCTCCGATTCAGCTGTGAGGTCTGTCATGGGACACTTTGCCAAGACACCACCATGCCGATATCTGATATACCATAAAAAATGCTTACGTGAAAGAATAGCTGTATTGATTTCCCTGATATCTGAAGGTGAACGGTTCATTTTATCTCCACCTGGAGTCTTCCTTTTAAGTGCTATATCTCCATTTTCAAGGTTGGATGTATGTATAGAATAAGCAGAAAAAATGAGACAGTTTTAATTCACTTACATAACCAATATGGCTTAAATTCTCATTTAAGCTTTCTCACATAGTTCATAATTTTGTAGCTCTCCATATAGGACATTTAGGAGAAGGCACCCAGAAAATTCATAATTACAACATAAAATTTACACACTTCTTCCAAGTGTCCATTCTCTCAAATGTTATCTGTGTTCCTCTGGCTCAAACTCGAGGGAACAATACCCATATCTCAGGTTCTGGGATTCTGACAGATTATGAATATTCCATATGCATGCATGTCGTGTTTAATATGCATACAGATGGACTTCATCCCTGGAGTAAGAGGATTTATACAGAGATTATCCTTTACACCTATACTTTCCACAAAGTGGTCTTGCTGCAGATAGTAAATGATAGACGTATATGCCTTGTAAATTTTAGTGGCAGTCTGAACGTGCAATACATTTATCTTTAATGCATATTTGTCCTCAGTAGTGTCTCAATAAAGATTTGAACATACAACTGATCAGATGCTTTAAGCATGTTACCACGCCATACCTCCAGGATTGAAGTGTCAATCTGGCCCCATCTCTGTGGGAATCAGGGTCTCGTATTCTTCCTGCATCCGTTGAGTTTTCTTCTACAAACTCTGCTTTCTAGAGCAGCCAACTGTTTAGCTGAATTAGCGGCATGAGTATTTGAATATATGGTTGAGGAGACAATGTGTCCTGTTATGGATCACCATCCTCTAGAGGGTGTACGCTGCTTTGTGTCCCCTACTTCCTGGGATGGCCTCCAGGCTCATCACAACCCTGCACTGGGTAAACGTTAATGAGAAAAAAAGCATAGATGAAAGAATGCAGTATGCTGCCATATAGTTCACAGTTTGCTCTAAGCTTACTCGAATGGATTTGTGACCCACACATCCCTGTATGGATAAGTGATTATTGAAGGTAAATGGATTCATAGATAATACCGAGGATGAATAAACTAATGGGGGAGAGATTTCTTAACTACAGCTGTAGTGGTCTTAACCTAATCCGTTTTCTCTGCACATCTTCTCATATGATACGTAACTCAGAGGAAAGTGAATCCATGGTCGTCACGTCAGACGTAAGCAGCAGCAGTTATGGAGACAAGATCGTGATGTCAGGACCTTTAGAGGCTATCAATATGAGGGCATGAGTCATTTCACAGCTGACCACTAAATTCCGGTCTCCCTGCCAGCCGTGAGCACCAGACACCACTTGCAAAGCTGAAACAGGCCACGATTAATAAAATCTTATAGAACTAGCTTTAGTTACTGTATATTTGGGGCCCTGGGCAGTCACATAATTGCCTTTGTTCCTAGACAGAGAGATAATTACCTCTCTTTTCATTTGCCTTTGTCTTTCTTCCCTATACTCTCCTTTGCTCCATACATGCAGGCTTGCTAACTGCCCACCCTCCGGTGCCCTATTAATCTTGTCTTCACTCCTCCCACGGTTGACATGGAGGACACAGACCGAAAAACACTCTGCCCACACATCACAACTGCTCCCATCTGCTACCAGCATTACAAGGCGCAGTAAATAGGGCACAGGATCTTCCACATCAGGTTGATGCCTCAAGCTAAGGCTCATCTTGTTCTTGCATGCAGGCCACAGTAGAGACATCTATACAGAGTACAAATTATTTTAAACTTCTATCTATTATCATCCAAAACTAGACATCGAGAAGTAACCATGGCTTACTGATCTGCCGGCCAGCTGCATTCCTCAAGGTAACACCTTGTCCTAAACCTTGTCATGCTTCAGGAGATCCTTACCCAATGCTTTCAGCTGAAGCTGATTCAGTTCTCGGCCTATCACAGATGCAAGAAGACTTTTTATTTTTGGTTTTGTGAATGGTCTTGACATATTTCCGCTCTTCATTGTGCTGCACAGACCCTCTGATCTATTACTGGCATTACTAATGGCTAGCAGTTCAGGCTCCCTACGCAGTGGAATGTGACAGTCAGTGGGAGACCAAGACTCAGTCTGACTCTACTGTACTGGGAAACTTACCTGCTCCTGCTCTGAAGAGAACACCGCCATTAACTTGATGGCATGTCTGCACACCCATGTCGTCAAGCCATGTTCAGATGTGTGTTTAATGTTGGGTGGTATGACAGGGCTCTTCTGTGAAGCTTTTGATATGCACTTTTCAGGGCAAGGAAGAGAAGTTTAGCGTGGCTCTGTTACTAAACCCTGCATTCACTGGGAGCAATGAATAATATTAGTCAATAACAAAAACAATATCTCCTCTATCTGCAGGACAGACATGCATTCCCGTTGACTCCAGAGCTGTTTGAGAGAATGACGTGTGGCTTACGTGATGGCCGCCCTGTTCCTCTTCGTGTCGGGTGTCACAGTAACAACCACGCGCCCATGTGACCATTCCCTTTGTGCTAACCGTTCACGGTGCGTTTCGCCTCTGCATCTTGACCTGACTCGATGAGCGTGTCTCCTCGTTTAACATTCGAGGCGTGCGGCAGGACGTATGCCGCAAAACAGAAACCATTCAAAGGGGAGTGCATGACTGAACACACAAAGGTAAATTTCCAGCCAGTTCACATTGACTCTAGATCAGTCTTCCATTTCATAGTGAAGCGACAAACAAGGCTTCAAATCCCGTTTACTGGCGCAAGCACTGATTGGTAGTTCAGCATAGCCCCACCCACATGGGGTTTTGAAGCCAAATTTGTCCCAGCACTAGTATAACATTATAAAGACTACAGCCTGTTTGGTTACTATATGTTCAGGAAATACGTAAAGCTAAGCTTTGCCCTGTTTGGATGTGAAGAAAGTCTACATACGTGTACAGATCCTGTCAGGAGTTAGAGGGTTGTGCTACTTTATGGCCAAGGGTTCACAAATTGTATCGACTTAGTCTTCATATTCCAACAACACAAGACAGAAATCAGTTGAATTTTCACCAAGTCTTTTTATTCCTCATCTACTGCTCTAAGCATGTCTTTGAAAAAAGTATTTTTTTTTAAGTCTTCAAAAACACTTCAGCTTTGCTCAGTCCAAGTTGAAATGAGAAAGTGAGTCAGGGGCTGTCAAAATAGATCCATCTGCATAACCTAGAAACATTGATGGTGGGATGTTTTTAATAACTTCTAACAGACCCAACACACCCATTCAGAACGGAAGAGCATTTTAATGAACAAATGAAGCGTATCTGCAAACTGGGCCTTTTTCGATGGTTTTCCAGCACAGGGGTTTGTAAAATACATTGTTTTCAATATTTGTCACTGCCTTAGGAATGGCCTGTAAAACACATCAGTTCTGTTTTGTCTTGACCAGGTGAACGTGGACAAGGAAGACACCCGTTTCTCATTTAAACAAGGTGTCTTCTATGTGGCAAATTAACCTTCAGTCCAAGGTGAAGCGTGTTCATATGTTCACTGTCACACTGGCCCAAAAGCCTGTCAACACTCATGCAGTATATCATCACTTTAAATCTGTGCTCTTCAATGAGTAAGTACCCACTGAATGAGGCTGAAAAAGTCATCCCCTCTACCATTTCGCTTTAAAAGGAAATGAGAAAGGAGCCACAAGTGGACTACACAGCTCCGTCTGAGACACACCAAGCCCAAAGTTTCATAATAAAGGGCTGCAGGTCATCAGGTGACAGAACCTGTAATTATCACCGTGGGGCCAGACGCTGTGTCGTCTCAGCAAACAGCTGAGAGCTTTCATCTCATTGGCTTGCGGCCGTCATGTGATGTTCTTCAGTCAGTCAGGCAAGCTTGATCCCCATAGAGACAGATTCAGACTGGGAAACAAGCAGGGGCAGCCCTGGACTGGTCATTATCATGTGAACTGTGTCTGAAAAGGGAAACCAACCTACCTTCCAATGTATGTATTTTATGTAGTAAAAATTGATTCTTTCAATTCATCATTCCTCCATTATTGTAAAGGAAGAAGTTTTTACGAACAAATAGCTTTTGTCTATGTGTTTACAAACGTATAGCTTTTGTCTGTGTTTACAAACACATAGCTTTTGTCTATTTGTTTATGAATGTATAGCTTTTGTCTGAGTTTATAAGCAAATAGGTTTTGTCTATGTTTTTACGAACGCATAGCTTTTGTCTGTGTGTTTACAAACAAATAGCCTTCATCTAATGTGTTTACAAACAAATAGCTTTTGTCTATTTGTTTATGGATGTATAGCTTTTGTCTGAGTTTATAAGCAAATAGGTTTTGTCTATGTTTTTACGAACGCATAGCTTTTGTCTATGTGTTTGCAAACAAATAGCCTTCATCTAATGTGTTTACAAACAAATAGCTTTAGCTTATTCAGTTATTTTTAAAATAGCTTCTCCAGGTACATCAGCTTCACTTGTCCTACTTTAAGACAGGGCTTTTAGTTCTCCACCTTTACCCACATATAGTGTATGAAGAAACATGAGCAGCACACTTTTTGCTCCTCCAGTCATTCAGACCTCGCGTTTGATTGGAGACGCTGCATGTCCATAACCACAAGAAACTAGAATTTTCATTTTTTTTGTCACTGGTAGATGACACAGGTCAGATCAAAGTTCCCAACCATAGGAAAGGGATATGTTTCTGTCCTCAGTAAGAGTGACTCTTAAGGAGTGGCAGTTAGCGTTGTGCTTAAAGACATGAGCAAGTAACCTGAAAACAGCGTGTTGGTTGAAGTTCCAGCATGAACTCAGCTACCTCAATTCTGAAATTTAGTTTCAATATCCAGGTGAGTAAATTAGTAGAATAGTGTGGTGATTTGGATACAAATATTGCATGATTAACCCAGATGAAGAATCCAATTCAGGGCATTTGTAAAGATAACACAATTAATGTCAGTAGTCGCAGTAATAGGGTATTAATATCTGTATATGCAGTGATTTTCCCACCTTAAGATAAGTCTCCATGGAAACCACACTTTACATACATCAGAATCCAAAGTACATATTTTAGAGGCACAGGGGAATTGGAGCTATATATTAACATAATAGGGATCTTTTACATTTTTCAAGGAAGTGCTTATCATCATTAAAGGCAAATCATTGCTTTGAGAATATCATAGTAAAGTAAAGGCAATTTGAAATTAAAATCACTCTCAATTTTTGTTTTCAAAATTCTTGCTTTATGAATTAGCATGACAACGTGAGAACAGTTTAAAATACTTTGTATGTGTACGCTGCCTGGCCAAAGAAAAAGAAGTCATCTACTTAATTTAAATAAGCAAAGACAGTACTTAAGATGGTCTGGTCTAGGCTCAGCAGCATTATGCAGCAATACGAGAAGTTAGCTGAGTACCTGAATCTACTGAATGACCAGGTTATGGAATGGTGATGTAGATCTGTGGGTTTAGCTACCTATGACCCAAAGTCGCAGGTTTAAATCACATAGCTGGCAAAATCGTCCATATCACTGTTGGGCCCTTGAGAAAGGCCCATAACCCCAGTTGCTCCAGGAGCACTGCATACCCTGCGCACCAACCCTCGACTCTCAACTTAGAGTTCCCGTTATTTCCCGATAGGGATGATTAAAGTAATGACTATTATTCCATCAATGGATTTTTTATTCCCTCACAGCACAGGCATATTCCAGGACGACCATACCAAGATTCATCTGGCTCAGATTGTGAAAGAGTGGTTCAGAGAGCATGAAGAATCATTTTCATACAGGAACTGGCCACCACAGAGTCCTGACCTTAACTCCATTGATAGTCTTTGGGATGTGGTGGTGAATATTTTACGGAGTGGTTCGGCTCTCCCGTCGTCAGTATAAGATCTCCATGAAAAATTGATGCAAATCTGGACGAAAATAAATGTCAAAACATTACATAAGCTCATCGGAACAATGCCACAACGAATGTGTCTTAATGAAAGCTAAAGGCGATCCAAGGAAATATTAATGTGTTTGACTTTTTTTTGGCCAGGCAGTGTAAGAAAACATTATACATAGTACTTTTAGTTTGTTTCCAGTTCCATCTTTTTACGCCACTAGGGTAATTGTTTGGTGGAGTTACCTCTTTTTAACAAATGATACCAAATCGCTAACTTGCAGGCTCTTCGGTGAACGTGCAGGATTGTTTCAGATCTGACTTGTTCACCAGTTTAGTATGAAACGACTTCATGAGGAATGCACCAAGGAAAATTTAACATTCTCAGCAGCAAGGCTTGTTGTAAAATCTGAGGAGCAGATGGTTCAAAAAAAGGAAGGTGAGTCTGATCCACGACAGCCACGTTTTAGAAGCTGCAAAACATCCTGTGACAAAGGCAGCCGAGGTCATCTTCTCTTGCCAGCAATGTGATTTGCATACCAGGTATTTTGATACTGATGTTAGATTGTAGTACAAAGCACATTCCTGAAATGCCAGGCAAGAAGGGATTTTTTTTTTCCCTGTTCAGAAATCACAATTTGTCTTTTTGGCATTTATGTAAATCAGTCCCCTCATGCCAGGTTTTAATAGTTTAATTGTAGTCAAAAATATACAGAATGAAACATCTACTGATATTAAGCTGCCACTTTAGTTTAATACCACAATGCAATAATGTAATTCTTTTCTCAAATACTTACCATAATAATAAATTCCAGTCTGATTTGGAATATACTATGCTAGGAGAAGATGAAACCATAAACCGTAATCTCACAGCTTCAGCTATCAAGAAATTCCTTCCACAGTCCACTTCCTCTAGATAAAAGCACTACATCTCACCAAAGACCTGGGCTTATCCAGGAAAACCCTCTTTTTTATGAATCCACAGGTTTGCAGTGTGTGGGACTTTTGCAGTTGTTCAAAGGTTGCATTTTCTGAATACAGTCAGGGTCTTGGTGATCAGGGCCTCGATCCAAGGAAGCAGGCAGGGTATCTGCCAAAAAGGATGCCTCTAATTCACACCATGGGAGAATCACAAGACGAAGGACAGGTAAGCACAGAGCTTGGAATGGATGAGAACCAATAGCCCTAAAGCTATTAGAAAAGAATGCTACTAACAACCTACCCAAAAGACAAATACATCACAGCTACACAGGAGAGGGAAAGATGCACAGTTACAGGACGCCAGCTTATTTTCCTCCAGATCACACCTGTAACCATTAATAGACTGACGACGACAGCTACTGGCTTTGGCAGAGATGCTACTGACTGATACAATCCCTAATCACCCCCCCCAACAGCCACCAATATACCTCCAAACGTTGCTGCTACCTTTTGCTGTCTCTACATCATTTCCTGTGTCACGTAATTGTTTTGCACACGTTCCCTCGTGTGTATTTCTACTGTCCAACTACCACCCAGCTGCCTCCAAATGTGTTCTGCTGCTATTTTGTGTTCTCTAAATTTTCTGTGCACGCCCTCATTTGTCTTACACACGTTCCCTTGTGTAAATCTGCACATTGACCCGGCGATTTTGCACAATAACTTTTGTACAGTCACTTTGCACTTCTGCACTCCTTATCATGTTTCTTTTGAGAGGCTATATATGTTTTTATAGCCTGTATTTCTTATAGAGCCTATACTGCAGAGTTTTATCTATTTATATGTAGCACCATGGGGGCCTAAGGGAAACACTATTTCATTGCACTCTATACTGTACATGTATATGGATGTAGTGGCAATAAAGATCTCTTGACTTGACTTGACTTGACTTGACTTTAGAGGAGCTCACTGCCAAAAGTCACATGACAGTGTCTCGGTGACTGTTCATGGGTTATGAAATGAAGAGCGAACCCTCCGCTCCTCGACTCCATGGCCTCCTAATGCTGGCGTGGCCAACCGATCTAAAAAAACGGAAGGGCAAAAGTCCCGACCTACGGCAGCTTTATCACGAACCTGAAGAGTCAGTTCTGTTTGTGGTCAAATTTAGCGGTATAATTTTACAGAAAGATTTGTCCGGTGTGACATGCATATATACAAAAACAGAAATGTAAGCAAGTCCTGCCCGGATACCCTGGCATTCTCCATTATACGAGGGCTCTGATTTGTGGTAAATACTGAGAGTATGTGCAGCAGCGGCAGACAGGGAGCTGTTTATTCGAAGCACCATGTTTAGACATCAAGTGATGTATTGTGCATGGAACATGGCACACAGCCACCAAAAACATGGTTGTGCGTGACGAATGCTGGTGGCTAATGTGATTCCCCTGTGCAATATCCTCTCCTTTCTGTTACACAGCAGCCATGCTATTCTACCGCCAGTTTTGTGGCACACATCCTTTCAACGCAACCCTCATGAACGAGAGTGTTTACCTGAGAGCATTCAAGGCTATGGCATTGAACTCCTGGCCTCGGATGTCCTTGGCATCAAATCATAAAATCTCATTGCCGGCACGCACACATACATAGGCAGATGACGAATTTGTCATTTCCAGTGTCTCCTTCAGTCTCACTTTCTACTGTCCCCATGAGTGTAGCTTTGAGCAGCAATTCTGGACGGGGATTCGGGCCCAAAGCCAAACCCACGAAGGAGCCTTCACGCCCATTTCAGAGGTGTCACTTGAGCACTTCAACAAAACCCTCAAACTCATATATTCAGCACCCTGCCCCATCTAGTCCCCATCTTTCTTCTCCGTTTCAGAAGAGAACAGGGGGAAAGCTGTGAAGGTTTCTCCACAAACTCACGAATACCTCCCCCGTGAATGAGCACCAGGGAGGACAGAACATGAGTGAATGGGCATAAAATGAAAAGAAACAGCCCAGAAGGAAAAAAGGCCGAGGAGCCTGTGGGATAAAAGGCACAGAAGAAAGAAAGACAAGTGGGTCTGAAAGAAGCTAATGTATGAGAACAGGACCTGTTAAAACTGCAAACCAAAACAGATTTCTCACTCTCAAGAAAGAAAGACGTTCTGGAAAAATCACAATAAATGAATCAAAGAATAGTGTGACCATAGCAGCATTCTGAATAAATATCTTAATGCCCCAAGTTGCTTGCTGCACAGAAACAGCTATTTTTTTGTCAATTGTCACATGCGTTTATAAGTCTACATGATGGAGAAAGCTATGGGCAAATAATGGGTCATAAATCTCCAGTCAATGTGAATCCCAGGCTCTCTGGTGGTTTGTCTCTTAATCTAGCTCTCCTCCATCCTCTTCCGTCCACATCCCTGCTGACACTCCGCCTATTTTTCTTTTTTTTTTCTTTCTTTGCGCTTTCGCCTGACCGACTCGCTAAACGACGCAGGAAAATTACGACTGGTGATAGAATCTCTCGGGCACCGTGTCACTGTGGGCTTTTCAAGTGCAGATTCACATTTTATAACACCTGTCACCGGTTGGTGCTCAGGCCTGTGTCATCAGTTCTGCATGTACGAGTGCGTGTCAGCAGCTGCATCGGCGGAGGTGCTACGTCACACTCCATCAGCTAAGGACGTTGAAAACAGCCCCGGAGAACTGCTGACGGGCTCAAAATGCATCGACAGCCCTACATTTCCTGCTCTAGGAAGGCAGAAGCACAAACACACCAAGACAAACTTCCAGAGAGCATAGAACAGCATTCCAGGGGTACGAAATCCTGACAGCTTTTTCTCCTCAGTCTTTTATCTACCATGTTTCATCTCCTCTGTAATCGCTACACACGGGTGGAATGCAAGACGCAGTCACCAACCCCTGAAGTAACTTTCACCCTCCGACATGCTAATTTTATGTACAGTAGCAATAACTAGGGTGTGTCCCCCCTACTTCCAACAGTTCTGAATATGAACGAGTGATAGGTGAGGTGGCTTAGTAAACAGAAACGGATTCTATTATCCACACAAAGCATTAAAAGTATTCATTTATGTACAAAGTGCATGAATAGCCTCTAAATATCAACATTAAAGAATGCCACTTCTAATGTGGCAGCCAGCATCTTAGATTCTAAGAGTTTTTGTAAAGTTATTTAAATTTATTTTGTGCTCAAGCAAATGGCATCGATCGTCAATTAGGGCTTACACCAAAGAGAGAGAGTGTTTAGAGATTATCAATATTTTTATTGTGATGGTATTAAACCTTTCTGGTCACACGAATACAGTTTTGAAAATATTTCTTAATTAATGTCACTCAGCTCTTATAAACATTGTACCTATTCCACAGAAAGTTCCCTTGATGAAAAACAATTGCGTGCTCTATTCTGTCCTGCCTCCCAAACTGACCTGGTCCAGATAACAATGTCCCCAGCAGAAAAAGCCTTGACCTACATGGGAGTGATTTATCACACTTGAAGTTAGAACAGTTTGAACTTGACTTGTAGCACGGAGGCCGTTCATAACAGAACATTTCCTGTGACCAGCTCTCTCTTTACAATACACCACAAAATTGAAATTACTTTTCTGGTTTCAATCTAGAAGCCTGTGTTGCAGGCTATAATGGGGCATCCACATGTTTTAGACTAGAAACAACATTCTCATGCTCAGTAAGACCTACAGTGCTCTTTAAGTACTGCTCCTGAGTTATGAGTGAGCAATAAGCACCGTATTATATTTCTGTTGGCAGTTGCTAGACCAGAGACAGATGTTTCATAATTGGTTATCCCAGCTTAAGGGCGACTCACATTTCACTTTTCCGTGCTCCGTCACTGTCCACAAATGGTGCTCATGACATAAATTTGGTCATCAGGAATGTCCGCGTAGACTGTGCATGTGCAGCCCAGATTTTGTATCTAGCAGGCATTTATTTTGTGTGTTGTTTCTGTGTACACGGAATTAATTAGTGCACTACTAGGAATTTCCACTAGATGGCAGCACCAAATTTAAAGGAACGTATGTCAAGGAAGAAGGAGTAGACGAAGAGAGCATTCATCATGAGCAGCTATGTGAGGAAGTGCAGAGGAACTCGCATGTTTGCAGCTCATCTCTAAAGACAGAACAGAAACAGAAGCAGATCACTCTCGGTCTCCATTGTGTGGGTGTTATGTGCTTCCACTTTTGCTTGAGCTTCATTTTAGCCTAAAGTTTCGTTCAGACCGTGAGGACAATGTGTGCCCTCTACTGGTCTGTAGGAGTATCATCGCCACTGATCGTGAACGTACACATACACTGACAAATATCGTATAGATGCAAAGGTTTGCATGCTCGACCGTGCATGGACCGTGACAGAAGACGGAAAAATGTGGTAGGAACATAGCTTTAGAGACACATTACTGACTTTGTTATCATGAAACAGATCTACCAATTGGTGTAAGCTTACCCAGCACTACTCAATGAGCATTATAGAAGACCTTAGCATAATTTAATGAGGATTACTTAATCGATGAAGAACATTTCCCTGACAGAAGGACCATCCTGATAAACCACAGCATATTTAACCGTATCTTCGCTGCAAAGCCCCCAGCAGAAGACCGCCGTTTCAAGGCGTGATTCTACCCAACCTGCACTATTTGCACTTTACTATGCATTTTCTTGTTAATAATAATAATAATAATAATAATAATAATAATAAAGCTCAAAATGCAAATCAAATTCAATGATTTTGACTGGGATGTGGGTGGGAACTGGATGATCTCGGGTTTGCATCAGGAGAGCTCAGCGATGGCTGCAGAGTACAGGGATGTGTGTTTCTCTACCATCAATGGATCTCTCTTCAGTGCCCCCCCCCCCTTCCCCCCAACTCCACCTATTCATATCCTGTGATCACTGCAGCTATGCATGCTGTACCCTGGGGTGGGCGTAGCCGGCTGGATGAAACACAACCCGGAGCAACCAGCCGCAAAGAAATAAGAATGGACTGGGCGTGGGAAGGAGATGGAGTTGGCATGCTGGTGGTGTGCTGGGAGACATGGGGCCCTGCGGTGTCAGTCACCCAGAGAAGCCCAGCCCACACCAGGAGAGGTCTGTCATAGACAAACGACCAAGGTCAGCCACGATGCTGAGCCTTATGCTAACAGTCTCGGAGGAAACGGCATGCTGTGTGGGGCTTTTATGTTCCATATTGGGTACAAAAGTCAACATCATCCCGTCTGTACAAACACTCGAACACATGGAACACCTGGACTTTTTTCCCCAGTGATGTGTAGCATATGAAACGACTCTGGTATTCCGTAGCCACCCTTCAGCTGCGATTTTGGATTAAACTTCTCTTTCCAAATGTGCAACATAGTTGGAAGTCAGGTCTGCAAAACAATCCTTAACACAGGAGGCTTTCAAGTGTAGAAAATCAATGAGAAGATCAAACCTCAAAGGCGAAATTCTATGTGCTTTTAAGGATG
This sequence comes from Gymnarchus niloticus, assembly GCA_009936485.2. Classification (NCBI taxonomy): domain Eukaryota; kingdom Metazoa; phylum Chordata; class Actinopteri; order Osteoglossiformes; family Gymnarchidae; genus Gymnarchus; species Gymnarchus niloticus. The sequence continues at coordinate 9,737 of JAACJT020002898.1, read as the reverse complement.
AAAACAACCCCTTGCCACCATTTAGACTAAAGCTTCTATAACGAAATACAGAATTAAACAGGCCGCGAACATTTCCATGCATATATCTGGTACACCTTAGGCTCTTTTTTACATATTTTCACATATGAAGTCTTCAGGGTATTTTGTTTATGTTTCATCTTATTTTAATGTTATAACACGTAACCGACAACTTGGTATAAACTGTTTCGAAAGTGGACACTTTAAAAGTTGAGATTTAGCCCCATTTTTTTGGCAAGACGATCCACAAAGGAGTGGGACAGTGAGCTGGGGGCTCATGCTGCCTCTGGGAGACCAGATCTGGTTTTTTTATGCCTCCATTCAGGTAAGTAGAATACTCATTTCGATCATTTACAGTACTTGGTATGGACTTGAACGAGAGCTCTCTACTTAGTCTCATACTGCACTCGAAATGACTGCTAAAGCAGCCTTCAAATCCGATTAATAAAATTGAGGGGGGCCCACATATCGAACGGGTGGAATCAAGTAATTTTTTTCTTCCATTCATTTATTAATTTTTCATTATTTACCCACCCATCATTCTCCCAACAAGTTCCGCTCAGATTGCTGCAATATCGGACTGCGAGATGTTCAAGTTGACGACTCGCATTTTATGGACAGGAAGACGACTTAGCCAGACTACGTTGATGGGCAGGGAGGAGAGACAACACTTAAATGCTGAGACAACTCTAACACGCTGCAGTGAAAGACTGTCGATGATGCATTTTAAGCACTGGCTGTAACTCTGCTGAAGGATGACAAAGGACAGGTCTTCAGGGTTTGTGTTTTATGTTAGGTTATATAGCCTCTGCACAGCTGGTGCAGACCTACCCAGAAGCGTGCTGGGACTGGGAAGAAATTTGTAGGATGGTTTGGGACACGGACCTTAACTAACGCCCTTGGTGTGGTGTTAGAATACACTACATTAGTCATGGGTGCGGTACATTAGTTAAGATGCATTAGAGAGTCATTTCCAATATTTGTACTGGCACAGTAAACTTCAGTATCAGCAATGGTCACACTAACTGGATGGCAAGATATCATTCCCCCCCCTCCCCACTGGAATTTCTATATTCTGGGTATTCAATAACATCACTAATTACAGATGCTTAGTTGAACCTCCAATAACACAGTCAACAAATAATATGTTCATTAGAAAATTTAATACAAAAGAAATCACAATATTGTAGTCTCTTCAACATGTAAGCACATGGATTTCATTACTCAATCTGGAACAGTTAAGACTGGGCATGTTTTGACCGACAACAGCATTTAGGAACAGACAGCACAAGTTTTTAGAGAAGCAAACAACAAAAAAATGAAATCACACAGTTTAAGAAGATTCGTCCATAAAATCTGATAGTAACATAACACTCAAACAGTACACGTATTCCTCACTTGAACACCGGGCTAAACCTACATTCTTATATGAAGAAGCCTCTACTGGAGGTGCATTAAGAAGGTTACAATGGATACGCAAGAAAGAGGGCAGAGTATGCCATCAACACCTCTAACAGAAATTAGACAGGTGAAGGTGAGGATCCGACTGCTTGGAATCTGCATCATTAACAGTACCTTACTGGATTCCAGAAAGCTCACCAATGTCTCATGGCTGTCCTTATAACTACATTTCTAAAATGTGACGTGAATAATTTTTTTTTGTGAAAACTGGTACATCTTGGGATGTAATCATTTAGAAATGAAAAGGCTTCATTTTTGGGTAAAGTCACATGACATGCACATAGAGGTGGCTGTTTCTGTCAACTTCATTCACCAGGCCAGCGTTAGCAAAACGACACCAAGAACATGTACGCAAGACGCCAGCCTGTCAGAGACCGAGATTAGTGGTTCGGTTTGTTTCTTGGTTGTGGGAAATAAACAATGTATCGGGGGGAAACATAAATAACAAACATGACAGACAGAAGAATACATGTCTCACAGGGAAGGAACGAGAGCGCTGCCCCCTTCATTTTTGTTTGTGGCTTCAGCAAAAAGGAAAAGATTTATTTTCATAGCAATCATTCTAGAATCATTCTCTTTTCCTTATAGTTTCACTACTGACTCCAGACTCCCCCTGAGTCTGTGTTTTAAGGGCTGGAAAAGCTCAGCAAGACTCACCACCCCCCCCCCAAGTTAAATGTACTAAAATTTAAGGCAGGAAAATTCCACAGCTTTACAATGTCTGGGTGGTGAGTCGAATGGTATTCTGTGAGATATATCTACTGCTGACAAACGACTACTGCATAAAAGGTTTTTCACACTGACAGGCAAAGGAAAACACATGATATTCACAAAGGCAGTCATCACCAGGATGCTAAAATACAACATTCAATATCACCTAAGAGATACATAAGGTCAAACAGATTTTTTTTTTTTTAAATTTGAATTTTTTCCCATAAATAACACAGGTGTATTTTCCATAAGTAAAACTATATAAAATGGAATCACTATGACCTGCAGCTACAAAAAACAAAAAAAAAAAAAACAAAAAAAACCCATTTACTTTCTCAAGGTTGCTTGTCCTCAGTTTTACGATGATCTCCATGGCAACGTCTTTTCCAGCTCTTGCGTGCTAGTGGTGACCCACAGCCCACCATCAGGGCGCACGTGTGCACGCAAGCAAACGTTCCAGCATCTCAGCTAAAAGAAACACGTATTTAATGCACCTAATTTCTGAAGGCGGAATTCAAAGACCTCTTTGTAAACGCGAAAATAAGAGTAAGATAGACTTTGAGAAAGACAGAGGCGTGTCACAGCACAAACATGCAGCTAATAACATACAACAGCTATAAGGGATAAAATACAAAAAACACTAATACAATTCAATAAAAAAGATAAATAATCTCAAATAAATCCATCACAAACGGCATGGTCCTTGTGTGTTTTTTTTTCAGTGGAGCTGGTAGCAAAATATTGTTCTTATTGCTTTTTATGGATGATTTATTCTGAATTTGTGTTGAGTATCCAAACTGGAAGGCTAGAGATTGCTCCAGAGAGGCCTCAGCTGTTTGTTTGCAGATATCGGCAGCACATAAAAACTCCTCTTCCAACGTCCTTGACACTTCTTTTCCACAAGAGCAGAGGAACTTTTTGAATGTGTAGATTCGTTTGTGGGGGTGGGGGGGGCTTCCTGAGAGGATGAGGAGGAGAGGGAATGTACCCCACGCAGTCTGAGACACCAGTCTTTTTGGCTACAAACCCGTGGCACGGGCCTGCAAGGAGCACCACAATCTGGATGTCATGTTCTGGGCTCTGCGCACTCGTAATCCCAGTTGTGCACGTACTTCTCCGAGTGCCGGTGTGACAAGACTAAGCTGGAGGAGAGTGCAGCACCTTCTAAACCACCCCCCCAACCACCAACGCTCAAGGTATTTGTATCTGCAACTCCTCCTCCTCATCATCATCATCGAGGTCACTAGGAGGCACATCTGGATTCTCCGAGCTGAACCGGGACGCGCGCATCTTCCCAAACAGGCCTGGGTTTTGCTGCCGCCGAAGTCTGCGCAGGAGGAGAGGGAGCAGGAGAGAGTTAGTCAGTCAGGTCAGACAGGAAATCCCATCACACATCCATGGTTGGGGTGAGTGACAGAACGGCTCAATAACCAAAAGCTTGTCTTCAACCTCTGTCTTTACCCTGTGATTCTGTATGGTTGGCCATCGGTTTGTCTGCACCTTACTGTGTCCCAGCCCTCACGCCAGCTACACACTAACCTAAGCCCCCAGAGGGGTAGGTACTGCACCAAGCACTGTCCGAGCACGGAATCTCCATTTTCTGGTGTCTTAGGAAAGAAACCCCCGTTCCTGTTCCACATGCACTGCTTTGATTTGCCTTCATGATTTTATGGATCTGGGTTTAATCAGTTTATTACATTTGATATGTAGTTCTTGTTTTAGCATTTATTACACTTTACGTAATTTTTTCCCTCGTGGGGTTTTATTACACACACTGGGTAAAAGCGCAAAACAAGCTTAAAATGGCAAAGGGAGCTAAAATTACTAAACTTACTATTTAGAAAGCCAGAGATTTGCAAATGGCATAGTATAGAAAATCACAGAGTTATACTTCGGCCTAAATTAAGAGATGCAACAAATGAAGCTGACCTGAATCTTGCTAAAAGTAAATGAAAAATAAATAAATAAATAAAATGCGCCAGCTGTCAGCTCAATGGTCCACAAAGCAATAAACCACAACTAAATGTTAGAAAAGATAGTCACAATTCACACCACAGGCCTTTTGGCTCAGGGCAAGTTTGTGATACTTTCCACATTAAAAAAAAAAAAAAGCATTTATCAAACAGCACAATCTATCCTTCAGCAGCAATGAAAAAGGGTTGTTACACTTCTCTCTTTCAGACAACTTCTATACCTCGGAATATTTACAGTCACAGGCTACGAAAAAAAACATCTGCAACTTTAAATATGAAACATTGCAACAGCTTAAGAACAACTGAAATTAAGGCAGCCATAAATATCCACCATTATACCAGATTTTAAAAATGAGATTCAGCAGATGAATGTAGGCAACCTGTCAGGTAATTAAGTCATAAGCAGGAAACAGAAAAACTGAAATGGACTTAAACCAACAACTGTCCATCTCCGTCCTACTGGCCGTGTCATTCTGCCATCTCACTTTGGTCGGTGACAGGGACAGTCGGAAAGAAGTGTGTGTCCAAGCAACAACTGCAGTCTTAAGTCACAGGCTAGTACATTTGTCAGGCATGAAAATAAGAACAGATTAATTACAAGAACAAAGGAGAGAAGAGCCACTCCTCATTTACAAGGAGGGTGCAGCAAGGCTGGTGGGTGAGAGGGCCGTCGATGTCATTGATGTTACCGAGATTAAGGGAGGAGTAGCGTGCTGACCATCGATTGTTGACAGAGGAGCAAATATTGACGACTTGACTGGAAGCCAAAGCAACCACATTCTTTCAGGCGATCTAGAAGAAAGCCATGCACACAAATCTCAAAGTCTCTTGAATCACATTTCTTCCCCATTTTAATTGGATCTTTGGAGGAATTTTAATAAACTGAACACATTCCACAAATACTGTGTGGAAGACTCCAGGTCAGATGGCCAGTTATGGTTTGACTACAGGTGTCCATGACCCTGCAAGCCCTGGAACATCCATGACTCCATAGGGCCTCCTTACCGCATTGCTGGAGTGGTTCTAAGAAGCTCTCTTCCATCCCAGTACTGACAGGAACCCGACCGCACCCCCAGCAGGACGAGCGGGCAAAAATCTTAATGGCACTAAATTACACCTAATGGCACTTTGAGCACAACCACCCACACTCTCTTTAAAAGCTTTTAGATTGGACCTACACGATCATTCGGGTTACATTAAGGTGAATGGTCATAAATATGCCGTGTGAAGAGCACGACGTTCAGGTCCTGGTCATGACACTCATCCGCTGAACTGCTCCTGCCCCCCTTTTGACTGTTCTCCTCAATAACCCTCTCACCAAAGAATTGCCACGTGACGTAGGATGGTTACTGACACAGCATTATTATGACTCTTTAAACGGCTAAAACGTTTACAGCTTAAAGAAATGCACAAGCAAGATCAGGATTTTTGGATTTATGGCTAGAAGGCTGAGCTTCAGTATTATTTTATTTTGCCAAATCCATGCTTTCAAACACACACCATCATTGATGGGCTCTTCCCCCATTACTGGTTAGGGGAGAAGGAGGTAGGTTTGTACCTGTCCAAGCAAATGAAGATGGATTAAACAAATCCTGGGCTGGAATGCTAGCAGTCAGCACCTGGCCCGAAGGACCTCGGCATCCCCCCATGGTAAACTCAGGTCCTCCAAGAAGCCAGTGGACGTCCAAGTTCTTGTAATATGGAGGTTAATCCTGCCTCCACTCCGATGCCCTTGCACCCTGGCCCATTGTACACTTCACACGCACAGACTGGTATATTCAAAATGAAAAGCCTGCCAAGGTCACCATTCAACATTCCACACCTTCATTTCAAACATCAGTAGTTCCAGAATGAGTTAATGCCACTTGTGTTGAAGGGGCGGCCAAAATATATTTAAAAAATAATGTTTGGTTTCTCTTCCAGCTGAGTCAGTCTTGTTTCTAGATCCTATACCTGGGGCAATGCCCATCTAAAGCAGGGTAGGCCATTTTCTCCATGAAGCATGGTGAACGGGCAAATGCCACGGCGTGGAGCCACCTGCCTCCAGAGATGCAATGGACCTTGCTGTATTTTTACCATCCTTATTACGCATTCCATAACCCGAGCTGTAAATATTACGCCCCGGGGGATTTTAAATGCCTGACATGGCAGTGAGGAGAGGAATTTACAGCGACAGCTGTGAGGACCCTTGATATAAGCCAGCTAACACACCATTATTGCCCAGTAGAGGTCATTAATCTTCAAGGTACTGCTGCCAACCTCTCTGTGGTCACTGCATGTCTGTCTCTCTCTGTCTCTCTCTGTCTGTGTGTCTGTGTGTGTGTGTACACACTAGTGAGCACACACTGGAGGTGAAGATGGGCCACTAGAGTACACAGCATTAAGCCAAAAGAACACCAGGAGTGATGGGACAAATGAGGCTTCAAAGCCCATGGTGAGTAGGAGCATCCTGAGCTAACTCAATACTGGCTATTGCTAGATTGGGATACTCCCCGCACCATGGATTTTGAAGCTTCATTTGGCCCATTACTAGACTCCATTCCTATACGACTATCCCAGGTTGCCTGTATCTTGATTTTAAAATCAACTTTACTATTATGAACTGGAGAGAAGATTGTAAAGCACGAGGTTCTTTTATGTCTGCAATAAGGAGGGGAGTAAAACCTTCAGCTTCAGTAATAGCAGAGCCCTGCCTGAGATAGAATAAAAAGACAAACAAATCCAGCCCTGAGCTTTACTGCACATGCACACACGTGCAGACTCACTCACGCACACACACAGACACCCATGCACTGACCCACACAGTCTGACCTGTAGTTTGATTTAGTCACAGGGACATGTGATATGTCACTATACATCAACAATAAGTCATGGGTTTGAACCCAGGCTGACACAATGTGACCTGAATATTAAAATAAACAACAAACAAACCAATACCATGAAATGAAAAGATGAGAATTAACAGAACACTTCAATATTAATCCAGTTGCTTAAACCCAGAAATATCAATACCTCTGAAGGTTATGAAGAGTGACCTGTGGCAAACGGCACTGTGGCGTGCGGCCCACGGTACCTGGGGCCACAATTTGATCCACCCACTGTGTGTGCCAACCTTCCACGGCCACATGCGCTGGGGGTGGCCCCTTCTTGCCAACATGACATAGGGCCAGTCAGTCAGTCAGTCAGTAGGGCAGCACATTTGACAGGGGAAATAAAGATGTGGGTGGGTTCAACACCGGTGCCGCCGAAAGCTGCCCAATGGGGGGCATGGCTCTCATCTGACATGTATGATGGGGAGGCCACCGCTAAACAAGGGGAAGCAAGATTTGCCTTTACATACAACACCCCCATCCAACCCCAAGGAGTCATCAGAGCTGGTCTGTGAAGCCACTTGATCAGAGGCAAAGGCTAAGGTGATTCAGCCACCTTCAGTTTTAGTGTCTTCGGGACATTTTCTTTTTCCAGGGAGAAGTCATTAATAAAAAGAATGACTTTCCAGAGAAGCTGCAGCAGGAGCTAGGAGTGGCCTGGCACTCTGAACCAGGAAGAGCCCAAATCGCCACAGGGTGAATCAGCGACACAAACGCTGGACTGCTACATCCCAGAAGGAGAAGTTGCAAACTGTCCCCAGAGCACTAAATATTGGACTGGTCTTGGAGCAGCATGAATCTGGCAGGCTAGCAGAAAGCTAAAGAGACAGCTGTCTGGAGCCACTGTGTGTGAGGAGAGTTTAAGAGCTACTGGGCAGCCAAGACAGAATTCAAATTAAAAGGCTCTTTTTAAGTGTACAGCTCAACTTCTGACCACAGTGTGGTCAGATTTACTTAATTTCCACTGGGGAATTACCCTTGTATTATTTAATTTTTCATTTTTAATCACATACAAGCCATCCAAGGCTTATATTTAAAATTCTTGGGTTTGAATAATAAGAGATCTGCCTGAAAGTGAGGGATGAATTTCTCACTCGTCAGAACACGTGGCATTTTTCTGGAGGGCATACGACTCGATCCCCTACTACTTAAAGGTGGGACCAGCTCCCTTTGTTGCTATGGTAACAGACTGTTCAGCAGCCAGCAGTGAGTTGAGGAAGTCTGCAAGTGGCTGCCAGAACTTGCCATACAGTTCCGACTGAAGGTGGACTGGCGGCAGTCAGATCATACATGTCTGTTTGACCATCACGTGACACCGGGCACCGAGGGCGATCAACACAGGGAGACGGAAAAGTAGACAGGTGGAATATCACACAATGTTTGTGAAAGGGTTATGCTTTTGCGCCATTTCATTTGACTTATTATTTTTTACATTCCTAAAACACGATTAAGGGGGAGGAATTTTAAATTTTGTAACGTAACTTGATAACTGTTTAATAAATAAAATGACTACATAATGAGAATTCAACGGCAGACGCAGCACTGCGTTTCAGTACAAAGAGAGTGGGTTTTTTTTTAGTAGTGACATGGCAGACGACGGCCTTTTGGTACGTTCATTTTCTCGTGCCACGCTTTTTTTCTTCTCTCGTTTTGCTACACGTCGGGGCCGCTGGTATCTGGACTGACTCCGGCACAGCAGCAGCCAGTTGAGAGCCAAGCAGGATACTCACCGCGCAACAACATTTACACCTCACATTAAGTCTCGATGGCAAAAGAAGTCGTCGTAAATAGATCGCGGCACACGGAGCAATTACCCACCCCTCAATCGACAATCCAGGGAGAGGGTCTGGAGCATATGAGAGGTGGTGCAGAGCACAGGGCCAGGGTACACTCTGGATGGGACGCCAGTCCATCACTGTGTATGCTCACACATTATACCATACACATCGGGCCATTTCACACGTCCAATTCACCTATCGACATGCTTTTGGACTGCTGAAAGTTACTGGAGCGATCAGGGAAACCTTGCACAGCATACAAACTTCACACACAAGCCCTTTGGTCAACCTTCGATTATGTATATTTTGATTTGAGAAAATTAAGGCTTTGATGCAACACTTCTATATATTTAAAGCCAATTCATTATTGAATTAATGCATGTTTATTAATTGTAACTTGCCTCACAGCAACATTTTATACCTGAAAATGTAATGACTACAGGTCTCCATTTGCCCGTAAGAGACTCAACATGAAGTGTTTGTGCTTTGAGTCCAAAACCTTTTGGATCCATATTCCATCTAGTGTGTGTCTGTTTGGATTTCATATCCCATCTATTTTTTTTTGCCCCACTGAGCTCAGAAGAGTACTTTAATCAGCAGAGCAAAGACTTTGTATACACTTTGTCACTGGAAATCGGAAAATGGGATTAAGAAAATCTCTCAAAAACAAAGCATGAAAAGGCTTTTCAACTGATGACAGTATTTAAAATTTTCCATTTGAAACTATTTTATCACTGTAGTATTGCATGGCTTGCCAGCTAGATATTCGGAGCGTTTCCATAATGTTGAGACATGCAGAAAGTTTGGAATCCCTCCCCCCCCCGCCCCCCCCCCCCCCCACCCACGCCGCCCCCCCCCCCCCGCCCCCCCCCCCCCCCCCCCCCCCCCCCCCCCCCCCCCCCCCCCCCCCCCCCCCCCCCCCCCCC
>JAACJT020002897.1:0-10987 GCA_009936485.2 Gymnarchus niloticus | reverse complement strand
CATCCATCCATCCATCCATCCATCCATCCATCCATCAATCCATCCATCCATCCATCCATCCATCCATCCATCCATCCATCTTCAACCATTTTATCCTGGTCGGTAGCGGATGGAGTAAAAATCGCAGAAGTGGTGCCATGCCTGAAGAATGTGTCTATTACTGCATTCACTATGAGTCTGTTACTTTGCTATGCTTCTCAGGACCTACTAAGTACAGGTCATCTCTACAGCAATGATATCATTTCCTATTCATCATTCAGAAGAACAGACTGCAGACTAAACTGTCATTTGTCACCAGCACACATTAAGTATTCACCTCAATAGAGGGTTGTACTGGTCCGAACTTCTGTTTTTATTTAAAGCTTAGGTTGATCTCTGCTCTTTTGACTGTACCTTTGACTTCACTACCAAGTAATAATACAATTGCTGTATGCTGGAGTACAGTATATAGGCAGTGAAGAGTTTTAATTAGATTCAACAGCCTACTGAAGATAAAAGCTAAAACCACAAACAGGAGTGAATCAGACTTACTGTACCTATGTGGTAAGATGGGAATCTACCTGAGTGTCTTGAGTGTTACAGCACCCGAATGACCTCGCAGGCTCCATCTCGGTATTTCACTAAGGTGTAAGCATTTTTCCCGCCGACCCCTCAGAAGCTATTAAATATTGCAGTTTGAGGGAAAGCTGTTAGTCAGCTCTGGCATTAGATATACTCTCTCACACCAAGCTGACTCTACAGGAACGAATCCCCCCAGGCTGACTATTTGATTTTACAGTCCAATAATACTTATTCTTGATATGTTTGACAGAAACCTTGATGCCTCTTGATTTTATTACAGGTCTAGTCTCTCACAGCAGTGCAGAGACTGAAAATACTTGTGTTTCTCATCCTTCCCTTTTGAGACACACACCTAATGCATTTCTGAGACCTTTACCTTCCGGGTTCCTTTTCTAAACCTGCTTAAGTTCCCGAGAGGAACCTGAATAAGGAACTGTAGTATTATCTTAGAAATGCAAGTACAAATGCAGACAAGCAGCCTCTCCAGGGAAGTTCTGGGAGTCTCCTAGACATCAGAATCTTCTCCTGGAAGGTTGCTAGTGATCTAGGATCATTTTGTTTTGTGAAGATGTTATGTCTACAAGTAGCATTCACGAACACATCAGAGGATGGAATCAGGTGCCGCGGCATCCTTTGCTTATTTTAAAATATACTTTCATTGAAAATGTCTCTGCAGTGCTTAATTAATTGCAACTTAAGATTAGATTAAACCAAATGGAAACAAATCAATATAAAATGCAAAGCCTGGGCAACTCACATTAGACTTCTTTTCTTGCTAAGTCATTGCAAATGTTAGACACATGAGTCAGATTTCAGCCTCATGCAGGCAAATTGGATCGAAAAGTGTTTAAGTGCCTTTTAAATCAGCAGATCCCCATCACGTTCAGACTAATGTGGGCCAGCTGCGCTGTTGTTTATCACACACATTCTGTCTAAAACAAGATTCTTTCTCCCCACAAGAACATAGCTTGGCTGAAGACAGAAATGTTTCTGTAAATATCTATTGAACAAGTTGGCCGAACAAAGACATAAAAGGTGATAATTTAGTTGGGTAAATCATGAAATACAGATAGCATTCATGGTTCACATGAGTTCACAAACACTAGCTAACAGACAGAGTTTTGTACGGAGCTTTTTGATTGCCTAGATTGCAGTACTGATGGGTAGAATCTCTTCGAACGTAGGCATACGTTAACTTCAGTTTAAACACTATTATGATGGAATCTTTCTGGATAAAATTTCAAACAGATGCAGCTAAAAACCCTTTTCATTCGTATTTTTAAAACTGCGATCCTTATCATGTATTTGTTATTTTATTTTGCTTTTCCTGTTGTCACAGAGAGCCTTGAGAGGGAGTTTGTGGATAGTTTCTATATTCATTCAATAAATTCACAATGTACTGCAATTTAAAATTCTCCACGCAGAGTCCAGACGTATACCAACTAGCTGAAAATTAATGTCAGGCAGAGCTATTTATGCAAAGTATGAGTGCAATAAGATGCATTACCAAGAGTGCTAGAGTTGTAATGATTCTGAGAATTTATACATGCAACATGTCCCACAAATATTTTGGGAAGAATTCAACATGTATTATTTATGAATTCATTTTGCATACTTACCAGACCATCAAAGTTAATATAAATAAAGAATATTCAAAACAAAAAAATGTAACTAATGTAGAATAACCAGCCAAAAGGCGAATGAAGGTACACATTTTGGTCTACTGGATGACTCTACATTGCTATACAAACTATTAGCACTGAAGATGAGAATCTCCAGGGAAGAGAAAAAAGCAGTAGATGATCATATGCAGATGATGCCTCAGGACTGTGATGGAGTAACCAGCATTATCTTTGGTTTTAAATCCTAACCCAAGGCTGTGTCCTGAAAAAGTAGTCAGAGCTTCAAAATTACCATCAGTTTATTAATATCAGGTAAAAAAACAAGCTAAAACAGCTGCTCTTAGTATTTTTTCATTAGTGAGTATATCTCATACTGTGTTGTTAAGCAGACATAATTTAATGCAGATTCGTGTGTTGATTTTTAGAGATATGTAAACATAAAAAGTATAAATTTATATTTTGTGGGGGTACTAGCATCCCGTCCAGTGTGTACCCTAGCCCTGTGTCCCGTGCAGCCTGATATAGGCTCCAGGCCCCCTTAAGACCCTGAACAGGATAAGCAGGTAGAAGACAGATGGACGGATGGACAGACCAATGGATAGATGGTGATACGATTCCATTTGCCTTCACTTCTCAACTCGTAATGTTGTGCAGAGCAATGGACTGAGCTTCATGTCCATGGTTACCTTGGACAGCCACATTAGGTTTTGCTGTTGTGTTTATGAAATTATTTAATATTTTGGCTATTTCAACAACATATGGCCACAATACACAACTACTCTCAGCCTAGGGTTGGTTGTTGAGCTAATGCTTCTACCCAAAGTGACTTACAGTAGACCTAGCCCGATAAATGAGTTTTTACTGAAGCCATCAACCTTCAGGTTATATGTAAGTCCTTTTAACAGTATAGTTAGCCACAGTGCTAACCTGCTATACTCTTCTAGCCTGTTCTGCTATGCTGTCCTGTAAGCCTTTTCTGTCAAAGAGTAGACTTTGGATAGAAAAAAATGAAGAAGCGGTTGAAATAAATTCAGTTACACAGTGACAATAAAAAATGACAATGCATATAGAGCATTTTACAGCACATTTAAGGAAAATTATTTTAGCATTAAAAACAGAAAATACAGATGCCTTTATTAAACTTCTCAAAACTTTTCTTCTGATGGCTAATTCTGTGTTTAACAGCACTGGCAACAATGTGGTTAGTATACTGGCCTACTCATTATGTAAGTATTAAACTAAAATATTAAGGTTCATTCCTCTTACATCCTAAAACTTGATGGTTTGCTCAGATCATATGGCACTGGCAGATGACATGGAAATGATGTGAATCAAATTAATATTTTGCAGAGATGAACTGAACAACAGATTGTTGGCAGATTATTGTCTGAGGCCTCTTCTGCATTGCCTAATATCGGTGTACAAGAATGTGATGCTTTGAAGGGCTTGTTATATAATAGAAATCATAGGTCTCGGATGATATTACAGCAACACTACTGTCAATAATAACTTACAATAAACAAGTCAACAAAAGGTCAGGGTATCTTAAGTCTGAGCTGCAACAAAGCCCACATACAGCAAAATTCACTTATGGTCTTATTGTCCATACATCGTATAAGTTAGCAAGCATACATTTATTTCATGTTGCTGACAACAGTATCGCAGACCTGCTGGGTGAAGTTTGAATTCCAATGTCGCATAGAGAGGGCAGCGACCCTAATTGCTATTCGGCTAAAATGTTTTGCAAAAGCTTCTTGGACTGCTTGTGTATTCTCTCAGCTGTTATCATTCATAGCCCTGAGAAATTTTAATACAGATATTATTTAGGGATTTAAATTTACTGCAAAAGATGTCAAACAATAATATACAAACTCATTGAAGGGTGAAGAGTCAATCTTGCCAGTTATAATTACTTCAAGACATGTTATGAAAGCTGTGATTTTATATGTACTTGTGGGTCGTTTTGACAAATAGTGTGGATTAAAATTATGGCTGGCTGTGGCTAAGAGTGATTTTACTGAAGCTGACAGTGAGAAAGATACCATTTATTTAAAAATAGTTCCAGATAGAAAAAGTGATCCTAAAATAAGGCAGCTGAAATATATGGTATGATAGCTAACAGGGAACAATATGTCAACAGGCTAGTTCAGTGCAATCACTGAACTATAATTCTGTATTGTGCCATTACTCTATCTAATGCATATAGAAAACAAAGACTCCCACATCCCTTACAAACTGGTTCAGTCTGTAAATTACGTGACATTATGTGGTGTGGCAGACACAGAACAGGCAGCAGTTCACTCAATTAGACCTTGATAAAATTATGAACTGGGCTGATATGTAGGAAAGTATCTTCGTAAAGATGCAAGACAAATAACTCAGGAAATACACTGTATGGTACTTGTACTATGGTGGGAATTCAGAGTTAATACAAAAGCAGGATGCTTGAATAGGTGATCCCATTTCCTTTTTTTCACCAGTGTAGTGGATCATGTAAGAAAATAAATGAAATGCTTTCAAAATTCAAGCTCATCCATCCATCCATCCATCCATCCATCCATCCATCCATCCAGGTCACAAGGGGCCTGAAGCCTATCCCAGGCAGCATGGTGCACAAGTCTAGGGTACACCCTGGACAGAGATTCCATGACCCAAATAATGGGAAATGTCATTGATGAAGATTCTTCATTCTTCCATTGGAACTTGTCACGGTTCCCTGTTCCCTCCACTAGGGACCTCTAGGTGCACCATCTGGGGATTCCCTTGTCCCAGATCGGGGAGACTATATATATGGGGAGGTTTCCCTGACAACTGTGCTTAGTCATTGTTTCTGCCCAAGTCCCCGGTTGACCATCTCCTGTTCAGGATATTAAACTTCCTGTCCTGGCTCCCCTTGTTTCTCCCATGTTTTTATATTCCGCCTTCGGATCTTCTGCACCACAACAGAATGACCAAGCCAGCTTTGGATCCAGTGGAGATGATCGACTTACAGACCTGATTCCAGAACCAACTGGTCACCATCGAGATGCTGTCTCATACTGTTTGTACTCAGGCACAGAAGATATGATCACCCAAAACACCTTAGCTGAGAGAGACAAAACTGATCCTTGACTCCTTGCATCTAGCATGCCGGCAGCATGCCCCCCAGACCCTGAGTGTTATGACGAGGACCCTTCCCGATGTTCCAACTTCCTTACACAGTGATCACTTTTCTTCAAGACCCAGGCACGCGCTTTCCCTACCTCTTATTTGTGCATCGCCTACATCATCTTGCTGCTGTCTGACCATGCTCTTGCCTAGGCGATGGCTGTGTGGAATCACAGTCCTGACCTTTGCTCAACTCTTGAGACTTTTGTGGCTGAATTCAAGTGCATAATTCATCATCTTGTTCAGGACTGGGAAGCTACAAGGATGACCAAAGGACGAGCTAGCCAAACGAGAGCTGGGTAACGACCTGGAGTCTTTCATTGCCATGGCTATATGGATCGACAACCGTCTTTGGGAGCATAGCTCCCATTCTGCTGCCTTGCACCTGATCTGGCACCAGCATCTTCCTGCTCCTCTTGCCCATCTGACTCCCAATTTCACTGTCGAGGAGTCAGTGCAGGTGGGGCAAACTCGTCTGTCCGCTAAAGAGTGCAACCGCAGACTCCAGGAAGGCCTCTGTCTGCACTGTGGGTGCTCCAGGCTTCGGTACTTGGGATATCCCTACTGGTCAGGAAACGCGTCCACTCATCAGGCTTCTGGGGAGTCCTGACAGGAGCCATCCAGAGACACCCTGGCCCCGTAGACTCCCTTAACATTACTGTCTGGTTGTCCTGGTTAGGGGGAGGGGAGGCAACTATGCTGGTGTTCATGGACTCAGGGGTGGCTGGCAACTTCATGGACATAAGGCTAACCTGTCACCTCCACATCCTGGTACAAAACTTTTAGGAGAAGCTCCATGTTCAGGTCTTAGATGGACACCCTCTCAGCACAGGTGAGGTAAACTACCACACCGGCTCTCTCGTGCTGGAGATTGATTCACATTGAAAGCAGATCTAGTATTTTGTCATTGACTCACCTCAGTCTCCTCTCATCCTTGGTTACCCAGAGTTATTGCTGCTTAATCCCCAAATATCATGGAGCACAGGACACATTCTGCAGTGGGGAACAAATTGCCTACCCCATGTTTTCTTTCGGACAATCGTTTCAATGTACTTCCGGATGAGGTCACGGAGGAAGTGGACCTCTCCGTCCTATCACTGGAGTATCATGACCTGCAACAATGCTTTAGTAAGCAGAAGGCCACAACTACCTCATTGCCCCTATGATTGCACCATTGACTTGTTCCCCAGCATGATGCCTCCCCACAGATGTCTCTACTCCCTCTCCCATCCTGAGCAAGCAGCTATGGAAGATTACATCGCTGAGGCACTACATAGTGAGCAGATCCGGCCATCCACCTCGCTGGCAGTGGGCATGTTCTTCTTTTTTAAGACGAAGGATGAAGGGTTCCAACTATGCATTGACTACTGGGGCCTCAATCGGATCATGGTAAAGAATCACTACCCGTTACCACTTATGAACACCACAATCAAGATACTACATTGCAGCACCGTATTTACTAAGCTTGACCTGCGTAATGCATACAATCTAGTGCGGCTGTGAGAGGGGGACAAATGGAAGACAGCGTTCATCACTCCCAGCGGGCTATACAAATATCTTATGATGCTTTTTGGACTTGCTAGCAGTCCATTTGTGTTCCAATCGTTGATGAACGACGTCCTCCACAACTACATCAACCGCTTTGTCTTCAGGTGACTCGATGACATTCTCATACATTCACATTCGCTCACCGATCATATCCTTCACATCAGAACCATCTCGCAACACTTGTGTTGTCCTGTTCTGCAAACTAAAGAAATGTCTGTTCCACACCTCCACCGTCTTGTTTTTGGGTTACGTCATTTCTTCTGCAGGCATTTCTACGGACCCCACTAAGGTTTCCGCAGTATTGGATTGGCCTCGGACCAACACTACAATGCCTTCTTGAATTTGCCAATTTTTATTTATTTTACTGGTTTATTCGTGAATACAACACCATAGATACCTGTCTCATGCAGCTCACACAGGGGATGTGCCCATTCAGCTGGTCTTCAGAGTCGAAGGAGGCTTTTTCCCAGCTGAAGGCCACCATTATGCCTGCGCCTGTCCTGGCCCGTCCTGTTCCATCCTGCATGTTCTTAGTCGAGGTCGACGCCTCGGACGTCGGAGCTGGGGCCAGTCTCTCACAGTGGGACATGATAAGTAGGCTGCACCCCTGTGCATTCTTCTCTCTCAAGTTCTCCCCAGCGAAGCAGCGCTATTCCGTGGGGGACCGGGAATTGCTCACCATTTGCTGGGCCCTGGAAGAACAGCGACACTGGCTGCAGCGTATGGTGTCTCCCTTCCAAGTCATCACAGATCACCAAACCTACTCACCATCCAACGGGCCAAACAGCTCAACCCCAGGCAGGCCAGGTGGGCCATGTTCTTTGAGAACTATGACTTTGTCCTTATCTCCCACTCAGGCTCGAGGAAAACCAAAGCCAATATCCTCTCTCACCAGTTTGAGCCAGATGACTTCCACCCAGCTCCTTCGCCTATTCTGCCTGCCTCCAAGATAGCGGCTGCCATCTATTGGGGACTGGAAGACCTAGTGCTGAGGGCTCTGCAGTCTGTGCTGGGCTCATTGAGTACTCCCCTGGGAAAACTCGATGTCTCCCAGTTTGGTAAGGCCACTAAAAATTCTAAACTTGAACACGTATCAATAAATACTAATCCCTCACTTCACAACAATCTTAAGCAGGTTGCTCCTTTTAGGAAGAAAATGCTCGAAGTTAAGAAATATGCTCCTTGGTATACTGACTATACCCGTGAACTTAAAAAATCTTCAAGGAAATGGAAGTGTAAATTGCATTCTTCTAACTTAGAGGCTTTCAAGGTTGCATAGAAAGTATAAACAAGCCCTAGTCACAGCTAGATCCACATATCTCTCCAGGCTGATAGAAAATAACAGAAACAATGCTAAGTTCCTGTTTAATTCCATGTGTAAACTAACTAGGAATCATTCAAAATTGTACCCACAGATTTCTTCAATTCAATAATAACTAACATAAGTCAGATAATTAGAAGTAATTCTGTTATAGATTGCTGCCAGGCTGTAGTGGATAGAAGCAACAGTTTTCTTGGATTTCTTTACCCCTATGAGAGAGTCCAAACTTCTGAACCTGATATCCTCCTCTAAAGCACCTAGCTCCATGTTAGATCCCATTCCTGCAAGACTTGTTAAAGAGATTGCTCCACATATTAGCAGTAACTTACTAAACTATGAGAAACTCATCACTAAATCTTGGATGTATACCAAAATTGCTGAAAGTAGATGTTGTCAAACCTGTGCTTGAAAAACCCAAATGTGATCCTAGTGACTTAGCAAATTATACACTTATTTCTAACCTTCCCTTTTTCTCTAAAATCTTCATGAAAATAGTAGCCGAACTATTGAATGCCTTCATACAGAGTAATAACATTAATGAAGTATTTCAATCTGAGTTTAGACATTACAGTACTGAAATTGCATTAGTGAAAGTAACAAAAGATGTGCTCAGGATCTCTGATTGTGTTTGTTTTTCTTGCTGGTGCTTTTAGATCTTAGTGCAGCATTTGATATTACTGACTGTAACGTTCTCTTAGGCTAGCTAAAATACTTATTTTGTATTAAAGGACAGGCCTTGTCCTGGCTGCAGTCTTATCTTACTGAGCGCTATTAGTTCGGTCACATTGTCAATGAATCTTCTGATTGTACCAGTGTTTTGCCCCTTGCTGTTCACCTTGTATATGCTGCCACTTTGTGACGTAATTAGAAAATATGGTATTGATTTGCACTGCTATGCTGATGGTATACAACTAAATGTACCAGTTAAACCTTGAATTGTCACAATTTTCGAATATTGAAGATTGTTTATTAGATATTAGGAGTTGGATGGCCAGCAATTTTTTGTTTCTAAATCAAGATAAAACAGGAGTAATGCTCCTTGGTCCTAGAGTGACTTGAGATCAGCTTATTGGTGTAAAATTTAATGGATGCTCACTTAAACCAAACACACTGGTTTTAACATAAGCCAGCACACTGGTTTGGTCTTTGTGTCTTAGTGGTTCAGACCTGTCCTTTGATGCTTACATTAGGAATATCACTAGAACAGCTCCATCTGAGGAATACATTCTTGGTTTGGAAGATGCTGTCCTTCAATGATGCTGAAAAGCTAACTCCTTTATCAGTTCAAGATTGGACTATTGTAATTCTCTGTTCTCTGTATGTGGGTTGTTACACAGACTTCAATTGGTGCAAAATCCTGTAACCAGAGTTCTAACTGGAACTAGGAAATTTGATCATTTTAGTTCAAGATTGCCATCTTACATTAGCTTCTTGTTAAGTCTCATGAATTTAAAATATTGTTACTAACCTATAAGGCCTTGCATGGATTGGCTCCAGAATATCTGTCTGATCTTTTGGCTACTATGCTTATTTGGTTCACTCTCAGAGGGCGGGTAATTTATTAGTTCCAAGAGTGAAAAAAGCTATGTAGGGCTGCAGAGTATTCACCATAAGAGCTCTGCAGCTATGGAATGGTGTAACCGCAGCAGTGCAGGACTCTGGCCCACTCTCTATCTTTGAGTCTAAGCTTAAAACACCTGTTTAGTCTAGCTTACAGAGACCTTAGGTAGTTACTCACTCCCCACCTAGGCTAGAGTCTGAGATGTAGAGCTGGGTGGGGATTAGTGCCATCAACTATGGATGAACTCTTCGGTTGGTGTTGCCTCTCCTGCTTCACATGTTGCCGTGTCTTGTTAGTGTGTGGGCATTCAGGGATTCCTCATGCCTATATCCCCACCAACATCTCCCTCATAGTTATGTTGCCACATATGCTCCTGCTGGAGATTTTGCTGTTTTATTGCAATGGTTTTGTTGTCTTAAATTGCTGCTCTGCTCATGTGCTTTTCTCTCTCCCCCTCCCTTTCTGGGGTGTTCCTTTCAGAGGTTTAAATTCAAGAGATCTCCCTACTTGTTTGCTGACCTACTGTGTCCTCCCTCGTTGTCACTTGTTCATCCTGACTACTATGTCATCTGTGCCACCAAACCTGCTCTTCAACTCGATCACCTGACTGCCTCGTCCAATACATTGTTGTCCATCTGTCTGTTCTGCCTCATTGTTGTTCATATTGTATTAATGAATTTAATGATCCTGTCTTACCTGGTGCCAGCCAAAGAAGGATGGGCTTCCCCCTTGAGTCTGGTTCCTCCAAAGGTATCTTCCTCCTGAGAGAGTTTTTCCCTGCCACTGTCGCCACTGGCTTACTGTCTGGAGACCTTGGGCCCAGGGCTATGTAATACACTTTATGACAATGCCACAAATTTTATAAATAAAATTGAATTGAATATTTGGTTTGCAGTCATATTCTTTCCATTAAAGATAACTTGTAAATCCATTTGTAGTGATTTTGCACCAGTGTTAATAATTATAGAAGCATCAGAAAATTCAGTATAAAACAGTTTTAGGCAATCAATGATCTGAATGATGATCTGCTGACTACTGTTAAGAAGCGTAAACTGAATTGGTAGACATATTTCAAGATCCTCTGGACTTGCAAAAACTACTCTGCAATGTACAGTATAGGATAGAAGGAAGAGAGGCAGGCAAAAGAAGCCATAGAATCAGAATCAGAATATCTTTATTGTCATTGTAACGGGTACAACGAAATTAAGTGCAGTCCCTGTGTCAGAG
>JAACJT020002895.1:0-10990 GCA_009936485.2 Gymnarchus niloticus | reverse complement strand
GGGCGGCCTGGCGTGCTGTGGTCCATGGAGTCGCGAAGAGTCGGACACGACTGCGTGACTAAACAACAACAAAATTATTATACATATGTAAATATTACATTAGATCACAATGGAATGGAAGATAGATGTTCATTTGGTTTAATGGAAAAGAATTTGAGGAATAATGTCAGTAATTGTGGGGAGGATGATTTTACATTTACATTTATTTATTTATCGGACACTCTTCTCCAAAGTGAGGCGAACACGTGACAAGTATATACAGCTGCTAAGGAACTATATTAAAGTATAGGACCGGCTAGGCTGAGCATCCCCTGAATGACCAGTAACAACTGCAAGTTAGAATATGAGGCAGTAGCGTGTAATACCTTTGCACACATGAAAAACACATCAAATCACACATGATTAGATATGAGCAAAAACCCTCAGGGACTTCTTTCAAAGACTTTCGGCTGAGGGTGGGTTTGTGTAATATCCTGGCAAGGATCAAATGGTTTTGATGCAGGTTGACCCACTCTAACTACTCAGCCCTAGAGAAATTCCAGTGGGCCGCAGTTGGAGCCCAGAGCCGTCTCTCCTGAGGTCCCAGTTCTCTAGACTAGCACTTTGACCTGAACCCAAATAGGCTTAGACCAGTAAGAAAAATAAACATACAACCAAAATGTTTATGTTTGTTTATATCAATATTAGTATATAGATATATTAGGATGCAACAAGGCATTGGATGTGCCACCAGGACAGTATCAGCCTTTCATACATATTGCGGATATGGAAAAGCCTACGTTTTATCAGCGTGCTGTCAGTCAGCCATGTTTGCGTATCTGTGGGAGACGGCTATTTCTAAGGTAGGGGCCGTGGTTGTCAGGACATTGACGCTGTTAATCCGCTTGCCGACCGATGCTAGGAAGGCTCCTCGCTTGTTGTTTGAAACTGAAAATATGTTCATTTAAATTTGAATTTAAAACAGTGGGGAGGAATTAAAATAATACACAAGCGAATTTGGACAAAAGCTTCTGCTAACGGGATAAAATGTAAATATGAAAAACATGCAGGACAAGAGTGTGAACAGTACTGGGCAATGAAAACGCCATTGATATTGTGCAAGCTCACATATCGTGGCCTGGGCATGTTGTCATTGGAGACAGAAATAATACGGCACTGAGAACGGAATCGGAAGACTCAATTAGCTGGAAACCTGGAAGTCCTTTCAGCCCTGTTTGGAGAAGACAGCTTACCTGTGGGCTTTGGAGTGCCCTGGTTCAACTCTGAGCAGCAGTAATTATATTGCATCTAAGATCCCGTCTATTGTAAGCCAGTCATCAAACAGGCAAACATTAAGGACCTTTTTTCTCATCTGTGTGTCAGCATCACTCTAGTGCTGCAGTTCAGGCTTCTGTAATCAGCTTCAGGCCATGGCTGTATTTGAATAATGCTAGCCAATTACTTCTCTTATTATCAGTTATAGTGTTTATACTACAATATTATAATGTAGTGTTATAGTATTTCATTTGTATGTGTCATAAATTAGAATAATAGACATTTAAACGTAGTCAGTTTGGAGGCTTCATGCATTTGGTAATGTGAGTTTAATCTGCAGTGTAGGCCATGTTCATGAACAGTTTATTATTACCCAAGGAGATGCTATTTTTAAAAACTCCGCACGATGGACTATTTCTGGTACTATTACAGAGACTCCAATTTAGTTCTGTGGGGTTTTATTTATTTATTTATTTATTATATTGTAATGTTCAGTGTTGTCTCCATTCCTCTAATATCCATGTTAAAGAATTGCGCACACATACTCAAATATACAAGACAAACAAGCCTAAGATCTAGTAATTGTACGGAGCGGATGGGATGACCTACACCACCGTTCAAAGTGTCGGGGTCACTTTGAACTTTGAATTTCCTTGTTTTCCATGACAAAATACATTAAATGAATCTGAATAGGGAATACAGCTAAATGAATAGGAAATATAGTCATTAACAAAGTTAGAAATAATGACGTTTAATTGAAATAAAAATTGTCCTTCAAACTTTGCTTTTGTCAAAGAATCAGCATTTGAAGCAACAACAGCCTTGCAGACCTTGCTCACATAATTGCAAAAAGGTTTTCTAATGATCAATTAACCTTTTAAAATGATAAACTTGCCTTAGCAAAGACAACATTCTTTTGGAAGAGAGGACTAATTGTTGCTGATAATGGCCCTCTGTACACCTCTATAGATATTCCATTAAAAAACAATCGTTTCCAGCTGCGATAGTCATTTACAGCATTAACAATGTCTGCACTGTATTTCTGATCAACCTGATGTTATTTTAATGGACAAAACACTTGCTTTCCTTTCAAAAACAAGGAAATTACTAGGTCATCCAAAAGTTTTGAACGCTAGTGTACCTTTAATCCCTGCAGTTTTAGAGGCCCAAATTACTCCACTTTCTGAAAAGGGCTCCAGATCAACTGCCTCCTATGGGCTGAGCACTGTGTAATCACATTGTTCAATTGTAGGCTGCGGTCTGGTTCTGTCATACATCAGAAAGCTGTTTTAGGGTTTGTCTGAGTGCAGGTATTAACGTGGTTAACCGGAGTGCTATGACAGAGGAGAGGCAAGACCGTAAGCCTGTAAAAAATGTATGTAGAAAATTCAGAGCCCTGTTCACTTAATAACCCCATATATATTCTGTTGCTTCAGGCTATTTTATACAGCTTCTTGTTCATTTTCAAAGCTTTGAAAATTTTGGGAATGAATATTGAAATTAAGCTTACACAGCTTTAATGAAAACTATTCCCATTTACTCAGCTTATTCTTAATGATTTGCTTTAGCATTAATGAGGAAAAATAAATGTCAATCAACAATGCTGGGCTGTTACTAATTTTTTCGTGTAAAATTTAAAGGATTTACAGCCTCCTAACATATCAGTACTGACAGCTAGTTTCTCTTATTTGACATCTGTAGACGTTAAAAAATAACTGTATTAAATCAAAATTGAATGAATCATTTGGCTTCTGAGATAAGAATTGCTTTGGTTCAAATTATTTTGTCATGCTTTAACACGTGGGCCATAGATCATAGCTGTTGTTTTGTTTTATTTTATTGGCTTTGGGTGAATTCAGTTGAACCCAAAACAGAATTGAATATAAATATTAAACATAATGATATATATTGTGTACTGTGTTTGGTGATGTTCAAATTAAACTTCCTTTCATTCAGTTTCAGTAGTATGTAAATTAACTGTTCAGTGCTTCATTGAAAACTCTGTTCGTTCATGGTACCAGATCTGCTTATTCCTTTTGGGGTGGAGCCTAACTCAGGACACCCAGGTCACAAGGCTCTTGACACCCTGGATATCATACCAGTTTGTTGCAGGGCACACACACTCAGCTAAGTATTTGTGGCCGCCCCTCAGTTCCAGTCACATGGCCACTGGAGATCTTTGACATGAACATGAAACGACACGGTCTACTTTGAGCATTTTAATCTTTGAAGGAGACCGTACGGGTTGTTTTCATCTTGCAGTGCTTGTGTTCAAGTATCTGTGGATGCATCCTTGTTCCTTTCTGCCACTTTCGTTACTGGGCATGTGCTCATGCATGCGTGTGTAAGCACATATGTGTGGGAAAGTTTTCCGAACTGTTTTCCTCTTCCTCTGCTTGTGTACCCTTACAGTGCATGACCACATTTTCCACAGATAAATAGGACTTTCCCTTTCAGGAAACCAGTGTTATCTGTACAGCTAGGTCTAACTAGATAGAATTAGTGATTCCTCACATACACCCTTATGGGATTTTTGGCAGATAGAAAAGAGGAGGCAGCTTTCTGCACTGAAAGACAAGCGATTTCAAGCACCAGCTCATGTGAAATGTGCACTTTGATGTACAAATCCATTTCTCAGGTGGGAATATCACCTTGAAAGCTAGAAGTTTCTGTTTACACGGCAGTGGTTGTACATCTGTCTAGGGAAGAAGACCTTAATTCATTGTGAATCCATCAGAACAGAGGGTAAGTTGCTGAGATGATCAAACTTGACACGTTTGGTCACGTGACAAAAGCAGTTTTGCTATAAATTGCTGTGTGTAAAGAATAGCAGGATGGAGATATTTGACAAGGATAGTATTCTGCATAATAGATGAGCAGCCCACTAAGAATGTTATCAATGTAATGTTATCATTTTAAATTTTACTTAAATGTAAGTGATTATTTCAAACCTAGAAGTATAGAAGAACATAATTGTTTTTCAATAGTGTAATTTGTAAAAAGTCATTGTTATTTCGACCCAAAAATATTCATTGCTGAACTGGTGAAGCATTGGCACTGGGTAGCACTGTTGCCTCGTACTTCCAGGTTTGGAATGGCTTTCCTTGTTTCTTGTGCTGTTGGTAGGTATTGGTGCCTGGGTCTGAGAAGGACTGTCCTTGTTTGGCCTTTATTAGGGGAACACAGGGTCCTTTTCAGAGGTAACGGGGTGGGAGAGGAACTTGACAGACATCACAGACCAAGAAAATACAGAATGTAAAATGCCCTTTCAGTGGACTAAAATGAAAACCAAATGAATGGACTCGGAGGAAGAGGGACATGGCTTGGACTTTCAGTGTTGTAAGGGTTTAGACGTTTTCTGAGTTACCAAAGAAGAAAATGTATACTCATCAAAGGCAAGGAGGGACTGGTGGAATTAATTAGCATGCCAGTCCAGGTCACCTGACTTTCACCCAGCCCCCACAGGGTCTTGTTAGAGAGTAGCTTTAAGGTTCTTTTGTGGAGTGGGTCTTTGTACTGTGAGAGTATACTGTGATCCTATTAGGGAGTAGTTATAGAGGTATTTTGTGGAGCGAGGATAGAGTTGCTGTTAGAGAGTGAGTGTACAGGTCATAATAGAAAGCTTCCTCAGTTTCTGTTCAGAATGTGTAGAGATCATGTTCAGAAACTAGGCAGACTTTGGATCTGAGAGGTAGGGCATGCCTTCCAAACAATTACTTAACGCCCCTTTCTGTGGACCATGCATTTTCACATCACCAATGGAAACTATTGACGTCTGCTGACGTCGGGTTAATGAGGCCACAAACGCAGAAGCCGGCTGGTTCCAAAGACATGTTCAGGATTTTCAGTCAGCCTTTGAACACAGTCTTCATGGCTGATTGCTATTCCTGGTCTGGATATGTAATCATTAACATTGGAGTTTCTGTAATTCTGTAATTCTTCCCAGTACGCAGTGCAGAGCTGTGCTTTTACAACCCAATGAGACTGTGGCCTTGTTTTTTTTTTTTTTTTTCCCCCGTTTCCCTGTGTTCCGATCAGCTTTTCCGATCGAAGACCTCTTACCACATCCGATTTTAATGAAAGCCCCAAATTCAGCAAGCTCCGCTTGAACTTGGTTTAATGTACTGACCTCCACTGTAAGGTAAAGCGGTCCCTGAAGGGGGGACTGCTGTTATATTCTTCATTTTCATCCTCGGTCCAATAAAAGATCCAAACCAGAACAACTTGTAAATCATTTTGAGTTCTAACGCTGGCAATGCTGCAAAACACAAATCTTTCGCTAACAGGAACTTTTTGCAAAATGTACAGTAACTGAAAATGCATCTCAACAGTGTTACCCATCACCTTACACAGGCAGATGTCTCCATACTCCTGGCATCTTTGCAGCAGAATATGGAACTGTGCAACATGCAGTGGCGCTCAGAATGATGCCGTGATTTAATTTAGCACGTAATAATTTGCGATCCATGAGTGAGCAGAATATGAGATATTCAATTGTCAGTTCTCTGGCACTGGTTAAAAAACATCAGCCGGCACAGTTCCACTCATGGCAGCCATTTTCTCACATCACATACCACATTGCCGTGAATCTCTTGTAAATAGAAAAGTGGTTAAGGAGGTGGATCACTAGCCGCAAAGCTCTCTGCTCCAGCAGGAGCACTCCTGAGGTGTGACTGTACACAACCCTAAGTAGCCACTGCTCCAATTAAAGGCCAGTGCAAGCCTCAGCTAAGCAACTATGACACTATATGGGCAAAAGTATGTGGATATGCTTTCTAATTATTGAGTTTGCAGTTTCAGCCACACCGACAGTTAACATACGCATGTGCAAGCATACAGCCAGACAACCTCCATAGACAAACACTGGCAGTAGAATCGGTCTTACTGAAGAACTCGGTAACTTTCAACGTGGGAGTCATAGGATGCCACTTTTGCCACATGTCTGTTCCATCAGGTTTCTACCCTTTTAGAGCAGTCCCAGTTGACTGTAGGTGTCGTTATTTTGAAGTGGAAGTATCGGGGATCAACCACAGCTCAGCTGTGAATCATGTTTTGCCAAGGTTGGTATGGAAGAAACTCAATCCCACTGAACACCTTTGAAATGTACAGTGAGCTGGATGTCACTAGTGCTCTTGTAGCTGAATGGACACAAATCCCCCCAGATACACTCTGAAATCTAGAAGCAAAGGGGGCCAACTCCATATTCATACCCATGGCTTTTGAATAGGTGTGATGGTCAGGAGCCCACATGCTTTTAGCCATATGACATATATGCTCCCTGTGTCTGTATGGGTTTATTCAAGGTTACGTGAGGGTGTCCCTAGATTGCCCATAATGTATGACTGTGTGTCCTGGCTTCTCCTCCAGGGTGTCCCCACATCATGCTTCTGCTTCTTGAAAAAGAATGCAGGCTTACCAAAGCCTTGCCATGAATATGCTTCTGTAAAAAAAAAAAACTGGTAGCTAGATTACCCAGTATATTGTACTTGTTTTTGGTCTTGGTTAACTGTAATGAAATAAACCTCAATGCATTGACTTGTAAGACCTCATGGCATGAAGCAGCTATAGTATGTGTGAATCCAGACTTCAGCAATGGCATTTTATCAATGATGGTGTCAGAAAACTCAGTGTATAGTGTATTGATATAAAATAATATATCAAAGCCTTGTTCTTCCTTGCTTTTGTTAGAAGTTTGTGTTAGTGAAAGCCGTGAATAGCCCTTGATGATTAGTTTAAATGGCCCTGATAGGATTAATGCACCTGTTTGCCACACATTATCAGGTGCATCTGGTCTGAAGTGCTGCTCATTTAAGCTAAGTTAAACTTGTAATTACCATATTTGTCGCTATCCTCTTTCATTCGTATTCAAATGCTGTTTGTTAGATGAAATGGGGATTGAGAATGCCACGAAGGTATGAAATGACAGGTACAGAATTCTCACCTCCATGCATTTTTTCTTCCTAACTCCAGCTCTGCATGATGCATCGTAACACAGGTTTTTCATGCCTCTGTCACGCTTTACAATCCTTCTTCCAAAGCGAAATCCAAACATTTCTGCAGCTTACCAGGGATGCTGAGAAAAACACCCACCCAACACCTTGGATCGCTAACCTTTTGGTTACAAGTGCAGCTCGTGGGCTCTGATGTTATTACAATCTTTACCTTTGGCTGCCTTTTCCCAGCCTCAGAGAAGTGCAACCTGGTTGGCATTATATGATTGACAAGTACTGAGTAAGACTATCCATTAAAAACATCGTTACATTTTTCAGTCAGTGGTAAATAGAGCTTGCCCCTTCGCGTTGCATTTTCACTAGCAAATAAAGAGTTTGCCTATATAGCAGCTATTCG
The DNA here is from genome assembly GCA_009936485.2 of Gymnarchus niloticus. Classification (NCBI taxonomy): domain Eukaryota; kingdom Metazoa; phylum Chordata; class Actinopteri; order Osteoglossiformes; family Gymnarchidae; genus Gymnarchus; species Gymnarchus niloticus. The sequence continues at coordinate 3,388 of JAACJT020002895.1, read as the reverse complement.
TGGGTAAGATCGTGGTCTCAAATCTCCAGGGTTGTGATTTTGAGTCTCACCACAGTTATGTATCTGTGGAGTTTGTATATTCTCCAAATGTTTGCATGGGGTTCTGAATGCTCTGTTATATTAATGTTAATCAGTATGTCCAGGATGTACCCCAGCTTTATGCCCTGGGACAGGCTCCAGGCTCCATTGATTGATGATAATATACTGCTTTAATGTAGTACGCAGGAGTACCCAGCCAGTTGCTATCCTCCAATAACCGTCACCCACAAAATCTGCACTCATTTCATAGCCAACATCTCCCTCAAAGCGTTGCTGAGCGTTCGTAACATTGGATTCACAGCACATACGACAGAAGGAGGCGTGTGTATTCCACGTATCTATTGCTTACCTGCTTGCCTTGAATTGAATTGAATTGAATTGAATTGAATTGAATTTCAGAAACTGATCATATACAGGTACACAACTCAAGGAAGCTGCATGCTTTCGACATCCATTATGGGACTGTTTCCATCTGTAGCAAAGCAGGTCGAACACTCACTAAGAGGTAGTTCTTTTTTTTTTCATATAAACGAAAAATATCATATATGAGAAAACGAACTAATCCTGACATGATTTATGAAATTAAATCCTTGAAGATACTTCAAATCCTCTGTAGCCAATTTGTAAGTCCCTGCAGATTACAGTTTATTTAATTTAAATAGATTCACTTACAGCGTACATTGGGGCATATTCTTTGTGGTATTTGCAAATTCAAGTAAGTTTCAACTGGGTCCTACTTACCGAAGTGTTGCATGTAGTGTCTTATTTATTGTACCCCGTTATTAGGTAACAAGGAATGTTGTAGCTATTTAATTAGACAGCCGCGTGGTAGTAGCTTCCTACCATTGGAGTCAGACTTCTCCACTATTTATCTGTTTTGCTGCATTCATCTGCATGCTAGACAGCTACTTAGCACTTAAGCATCCTTCCATGTGAGGACAAATGAATGGGTCTTTATTCAGTAGTGCTTCTTTACCAATAACCCTGTGACCGGTGATGTAGAGACAGATTTCTGAAGGTTGAAGGCTTCGGGTATTAGGTCCATCTCTTTGATTAGTGAGACGCGAGATTAGGTGGGCCTATTTATCTCTGCCACACAGGCTCACTGGCAGCCCCCTCTATCTACCGATCACCTCCTCATCGAAGACATCCATCTTCCCTGTCCTTATCTGCCTCTTCAGTACCCATGTTATGAGTGCAAGTCTTTCAGGTAAAGTGCTAGAGGTTGCATCATTTGTTTTGTTGCCACAGAATTAGCTGAACTATGAAAGCTCCATGACTTTTGTCCTCAGAAGAGTGAAGCGGACCGTACTCTGTGTATTTGCACGCCATACGTGAGTGGATAGCCACTCATTGAGAGCATATAAACTGTCTATAGAAGACAAATGGATGTGGGAATGGGTGCATATTAACAAATTAAATGTTGACCAGACAAAACACGAAATATCTTGGGTTCATACTGTCTGCAATAAAATTCAAAGTAAATTTAAGAATCATCACCGCGCTGTTTTTTATTTGCATTTTCCATGCCATCACGACTTCTTCTGATTTGGGGTTGTACTTTCGCATCAGGCTGTTAAACGATACACACACTGGACATTATCAGTACTGCTAACAAGGCTATGGAGAAATAGAGATACATAAACACTGCGACCCAAAGAAGGTGTAGACCCATGAGAGCCCATTTCTGCTGTTACTCTAAACATGGATCACGTGAAACCAGTACAACCAGTATATCTAATGAGAACCGCTGGATGGGATAGCACAGTGGGAAGTCCTACTGCCTCAGACCTCCAGGCCTGGGAGCTGAGATCCTGTCTCTGCTCTCTGTATGTTCACTTTGCATGTTCTCCCCATATTGGGAGACTTTCATGGGTTCTCCTATTTTCTCCCTCAGTCCAAAGACCCATAGTCAGGTGCACTGGCATTTTTGAATTGCCCATAGTGTGTGATTGTATGTCTGTCTTGTGTCCTCTGCTGCCTGAGATAATCTCCAGGCCGCCCATAACCCAGTAGGGGACACTGAATGATTGGAAGATGAACAGATAGCCTCCAAGGCCTTTCTTTCGTTAAATAAAGCAAACCAGTTACATTGCAATCAACCGTAGTCCCGACTCTCCGTACTGAACTAACCGCATTTTTCTGTCTTAAATTCCGCAGCATTTCGCAACACAACACTGAATGTCTAACCAATGTTGCTGTAGCACCTTAAGTTTACCTGTTTAACAAATAAATAGATAAAAAGAGTTGATGTATGGAAACCTGTTAATAGTTTACTGACCGCTTGTAGGAAAGGTGAATGAACAGGATGCCTGCCTACCTATGTTGGTGTGACAGTCATAGAGGTACATCAAAGTCTGTACAAAAGAACAACACTTTAAAAATATAATCAGATAAACTCTTATAGATGACAATTTGTCTTACTGTGTGATTTACAGTTAAAAACAACAGATTAAAAGGCTTAAATTTAGCTCTATACCTAATCTCAGCTTGAGTCCTTAAGGCTGTTCCACCTTAACTTGTTATATATTTAAACACGTTATGCAACTATGTACATTTAAATTTAAACACAGGTTGTTTACATGTTTAAATACCCAGCTTCATTTAATCATGACCAGATGCTTCTGCACTGAGCAGAACCAAACAGAGAGAGATGTGTGCTTGTGTGTTTGCTTACAGTAGCTGCAAGTCTGTGCAGTAGATGAATCAAACGGAGATCCCTAGTATGAGATAAATTCATCTTGAGAGGATTTGATGCTTTTATTTATCTCATACTATGGATCTCCTTTCGATTCATCTGCTTCAAGGGTGTCTATCCGTGCTTCTTAATGTGTTTATAAACTGGCCCTAAACTCTGCTCTGATGCCAGATCAATCAGCTAATCAGAATTCTTTTTAATGACCAAATTTGTACTCTGGTGGCCTTTATTTCCAGGTTTTTCTGTAACTCCTACTACGAACTCGTAAGGGCGCTACCACCTTTTTAACCGAGTGACTTGGTTTGCTGTGTTATTTTTTCTATTAGTGCGTTTTTCCAAGCCAACAATGACGAAACTTAGGAAAAATGAAAAAAAATTCAGGATAAAATGTGCAGCCACAAAGATAACATGGAAGATGCATAGAGATATAAAGAAATGCACTAAAACAAAACTCCTGACATAATGGGACAGAGAAGGGTGCCAAAACATTTGAAAAGAGAAATGAACAAACATACAGTACTGTGCAAAAGTCTTGAGCCACCCCTCGTTTCTTTATAACTTGCAAAGAAAGTGAGACAATAGGTACAGTGATTTATTGCAACATCATCTGATCATCTGTAATCATCTGCACCGGTTTCTTCACTGGTTCAT
>JAACJT020002894.1:0-10992 GCA_009936485.2 Gymnarchus niloticus | reverse complement strand
CCATGTCCATGCTTTTTGCAAAATTCACTTCCATCTGACCTTCTGCATTCCTCTCCTTAACACCATACCTACCCATCGCCTCCTCATCCCCTCTGTTCCCTTCACCAACACGCCCTTTGAGATCCACTCCAATCACCAATCTCTCTGCCTTGGCTACACTCTTTACCATTTCATCCAACTCACTACTCCTGAGAGAACTGTCCTTACTTCCTCCTTGCTAATCCATTGTACTTCTTGATTCACCATCCCCACATCATCCAACCTTCCCTCTCTCTCTCTCTCTCATTCTCTTCATTCATCAGAACCTCAAAGTACTCTTTCCATCTGCTCAACACACTCTCCTCGCTTGTGAGTACGTTTCCATCGTTATCCTTTATCACTCTAACCTGCTGCACATCTTTCCCAGCTTGGTCTGCCTAGTTAATCAGTACAGGTCCTTTTCTACCTCCTTAGGAACCAGCCTCTCATACAACTGGCCATACGCCTTATCTTTAGCCTTCACCACCTCTCTCTTCGCCTTATGCCTCGTCTCTTTGTACTCCTGTCTACTTTCTTCATCTCTCTGAGTATACCACTTCATCTTCGCCAACCTCTTCCTCTGTATACTCTGCTGTATTTCCTCATTCCACCACCAGGTTTCCTTCCTCTGACCAGATGTCACACCAAGCACCTTTCTAGCTGTCTCCCTTACCACTTCTGCTGTAGTTAACTACTGAAACCGACACTCAAAGAGCAAAACCTCAGCTCATGTCTCCAGAACTATAAATACATTTTCTCCTTTGCACTCAATTTGCAACTGAACATGGCACTTTTTGCAATACGCAAACACAGGTTTTTTTATATGGGGGGTGATTCCTGCCATTATTAAGATGCACATTCGTAAGGAAGACGTGCACGCGGAACATGCGCATCAACGCGCGCAATGAGTTTTGGGCTGCCTTCAGTATCCATAGCAACCCGGTATACGAATGCAAACCTTCATACCGAATGTGAATGTTCCGCGTGCATGTCCCCATTCCGAATGAGACGTTGATGCGCATGTTCCGCGTGCACGTCTTCCTTCCGAATGTGCATCTTAATAATGACAGGAATCACCCCCATACATTTACGTTGTTGCTTATATTCACCAGACTGTCAAACAAGATGAATGCACATTTCCACTCAAGATTTTTTCTGATATGATAGTCATCAAGATTTTCCATGTATTTTTTTTTTTTTTTTTAAAGAAAACTACAAAAAAGCACAAGTTTCATTTCTGATGAAAGGATGAACAGATTAATACATTTATATTTTCCCTTTGTTACATGGGTTAGACTTGCACAATGAACGATTCGATCAACGAGCCTTTAAATTATACCATCAACAGTGTTTGTTGCCCAATTTAATATTCATAAAGACTGATATGTTTTGCTAGGGACCTAATTGGAAATATTAACATATGTATTAGTAAAGACCCGGCATGTGTTTGTGATTCTGCTTTTGTATTTAACGCAGTCCAATGGTCTGAAGAATGATGCTGCATTAATGAGAACGTTTTACCCTGAAAAATACAAATCACTGGAAACAGTCAACATAGTTCCCAAACTCCGTACCTTCTGGGAAGCAATGATGTAGGCAATGCAACAGTCCAGAGGGGAAAAATTTACACATTAGCTGCATCACGTAAAAGCACCCTTTTATCTTTTATTGTGCTTTTGCCGCTACATCCCCTCTGAAATCTATACTGCTATCATATTCTGTACTGTAATGGTTTTATTATAGTCATTAGCAGTTGATCTGGCTTGACCGGATGAAGGAAGATACGAAACACGTCAACGTAGTCTCAGAAGATGCCCTCGACTAGACAAAAAGGAGAAGGACATGTCAAATAGCCGTCAACGCGGGTACTGCGCCGTGACGACGATTTCTACAACGCTTAAAAGAAGATTAGCGGTTCTGTTATTGGTGTGGAAGAGTGAGAGATGGTGTGGAACACCGTGTTCGTCACAATCCAGAAAGTGTACTACCCGCTTCTGTGTCTTCTGGGGATTCCAGGTTTGAACGTCTCCATTTTCAATTTTAAGTCCATGTTTGTCACTATTTCCTGTACCAAAAAGGTGTAATGGCTTAATTTCACTGCCATGGACACACTGGAAATATACGTACTCTTGACGTATAGTATCTTGAGATGCTATTTTCAGCTTCCATATCTCTTGTTCAAGTATTTTCTTATGTAACGCGTGAATATGACCGTAGTTGTTAAGATAAGCACCATGAAAGTGGCCATGATTACCATGCAGACAAAGAATGACTTGGGCGTTTTAAAAAATGTTATTCTCATAACTGTTTATCTTCAACAGCCAACCTCTTCACTTTCCACATGATCTGTTTCCGTAAATGTGGGATGTCAGCGACAGCCGTGGTTTACCTGAGCTCTCTGGCCATCACGGACACCTTCTATATCCTCTGGGTGATCCTTCTGGACCTTACCCTGACCTTCCTGCAGCAGCAGCCTTTCTGGCATTTGCACCCGTGGTGCAGCATTCTGACCTTCCTGCAGTACGGTTCACTCTACAGCTCCTCCTGGATAGTTGTGGCCTTTACCATCGAGCGCTACTCGGTGCTGAGCACCATCTCTACCAGGAGGTTGCACCTCACTCGCACCTGGGTCACACCCTTGGTAACCTGTATAGCAATAATCCTGCTCTCCCACCTGGCTTCTGTGCCTATGTGCTGGATCAATGCCGTCGCGAGCGTAAACCTCACTCTGCAAAGTGGAATAAACATTACCGGACCCCGTTGCCTCTACCTGGAGGCTCCCTACTCCACAGTGGTGGTATGGGTCACTACCGTCCTCTCTGGTGGCCTGCCCATCGTTCTCGTTGTTCTATTCAATGCACTCATCGTCAGCCATGTGGTGCGGGCACGCCGCCTTTTCAGAAAGGATGACATTCGAGCCACGAAGGTCGCTGGGAGAAATTCCAATGGTGGTGTGCAGAGGAGCATCCTGCTCCTGGGTGCAGTGTCCACAGCATTTGTGGTGTTCAGCCTGCCTCGCTTTGTGACCTACTGCATTCTCCGCACGGCATACAACCGCCAGGACTTTGACCGGAACGATTACAGCCTGCCCATCAATGTGGCCGCGGACCTGGCGAACATGCTGCAAAACCTCAGCTCCACCACTAACTTCCTTCTGTACTGTGTAGTTAGCAGGCGCTTCCGCCAGGAGATGGCTCACCTGTGCAGCCGTGGTGTCCACGTCAAAGAGGTGGGCTCGCTGCCACGCGGCACCATGAGAGTCTTCTCTGTGGTGGAGAGCAGGACCACCTTGAGCAGAGATTCCATCAGCGTAGTTCTCACCAAACCCCCTAAACACTGAGTGTGGCTGATGCTGTGCTGTTGGAAAAGATCTGTCAAGGTCTTAGAAGTGCGACCTCTAGATAATTGTCTGCATGAGCTGAAAATGGATAACAGATTATAATGTATTATTCAAATTTGTGAAAATGTCCTGATACTGACCCAGCCATTCATATGTGACATGTATGTGTGTGTATATATACATGTTTAATAAGAGTGATGCTGATAAATTACTTCCACAACACACTTGCACAACTGTATTGGAACTAACAGTATAGATGATCTAGAAGGCCTTTAGAACAGAGTGCTTTGGTCAATGGCCACGTGGCAAAATTCCATTCCATTCAGCTGCATAAAACTGTTTCACTAATTGTCTTTCACATTTTATTTGTTCTTACCAAGTATTGAAGTTTAAAGTTAACGTTTTAAAGTCTGTTCCTTTCAACCAAATTTTAAGGATAATTCAGAGTTCATAAAGATGAATGTTCATTTATTTGTATTTTTAAGCAGCAATAAAACTGAATTCAGAGGTACAATATATTTTTCTGTTCTCGTCTATTTTGACTGGTGGGAATTTAACTGTACCACTCACACTGGTAACTGAGAATGACATATTTTGTTTGCAATCTTCTCTAAAGCTTAATAGATTAATTTTTAAAACCTGAAACTAATTACTGAATCCCAGTCTGCTCTGCCAGTTCATGCTTGATTTTCTGTTTAACTTGGATCTTATTGATACTGGAGGTCTAAAGATGTAGCCCAGCTGGGGGGAGTTTCCTTACGTAACCGAGGCTTGCTGAAATGCTTGGATGTTTCAATGAGCTTATTTTTTTTTTTGTTTGAGCTTACATGCAGGCATGTTCTGCCTGGGCACTTAAGGTCTTCTCGTTCTACTGTTACCATGACAGTCACTGATTAAAACACTGCAAAGCATTTGCAGATCTGTGTAGGAGCAACTCTTCAACCATAATAACAGCCTCCAGCTTGCAGTCCCATGCTGCAGATCTCCGGAGCCGGAGCTCCGAGCTGATCCCAGCAGAAAATTCAGTAATTGACACCCTACATCATTGTGCATAGAAGCCGTGTAAAAATTTGCCTTTTTACGTAGCATCTTTCCTAAGACAGTCACCATAAAATGTGAACAAAAATGTAATAAGAACAGTTATATAAACTGACGAGTAATACTGTGCAGTAAAATTAGAGTAAGATAAAAGCCATAAAGAAGAAAATGTAAAAATCATGTCGTATTTACAGGAGGAAAACCTGTGGGTGTCCGAGGTCAAGTGGCTGCATACATAAAGATGCATGCATTAAGGTAAGCTTTACTAAAACAGTATATCTGCTCCATATAATTGATAGGAGTAGGACGGTAGTTCACTTGAGGTATTACGAGGTCTGCATCACATGATCTCAATCGTACACCTTAATCAGTTTGTTCAGTAAGAAGGAACACGTCCTTTCAGTATCTTATAAAAAATTAAAAATTTAATGTACTGTAAAGCCAATGAAAAATAGGTGTACTGTAGTCATGATTTCTACTGCTGGTTACAATTCTTGCTTGCAGAACCAAAGGTAGAGTTGAATTCCAGAGTTAAACACTCACAAATGAATGTGCAACCCCAAAAATTTTCAATTGTCTAATTAATTATTCCATTGTGAACAATTGCTGATGGAGTCGAATGGTGCGTACATGGTTAGTCGGCTAAATCCCGAGAGTGATTAATGCAGCTACCAACACGTGTGTGGTTTGAGCAATTTATGGTTTTTCATTTATATCATTCATTAAAAGCAGCGACACGTAGTCACAAGGTGGCAGTGTTTCATTATTTTTAGTGCAATATAGTGGCAGTTCGAGTGCTTTGTTCACTGAATAGACGCTTATTTTCAGTCCTTCATGGATGATATTAGTACGACCTTTTTGCATTATTGGCCAATATTTCTTGTGTGCGACATTTTCCAGTTCTCTAATGGGTTGTGTCGATGAGTACGTGAATGACTGACATAGTAGGAATGCAAGCAAATAGCTGAGTCCTTCAGACAGCAACCAGATATTTTTGAAGGAGAAGTGTCTGCTGGCTAACGTGTAAAACATTTCTGCTTTTCACGTGATCGACAGGAAGACCTGTCAAAGATCTACATCCTCTGTAAACCTGTGCGTCCGCGACTATGCCTATACCGAAAGTTAATTTAATCTTCTTGGTTATTAAAACATTATGACCAACTGTATGTTTGCAATTAATGGTTGTCACCAAAAAATATTTCTTATGGTCAAATGCAAATCTTAAAGGGGTTAGCTATATTGTTTATCACATGTAGCCAGCTGTCAACTCACAGCATTCATCATTTCTGTGGTTTCCTGCCTCCTATATTGATGGCCCAGTAGTTCCACACACACACACTCATACATCTCAGTCTTATCAAAGGCAGCCAAAGCCCAGGTCTGACAGACTAGGGAAGAGAATTCTTTTAGCAGCCCCCCCCCCCCAAGGTGTTGCTTTATCAGAGAGATGTGACTGATTGCTTATAGTTGTGCTGTATTAGGTGAAAATTTGTATCCAGCTATCCGTAAGAGTATAGAATAATGGTGATGGTGGTTTGTTCTATATATGTATATTTCAAATATGCAGACCTGTTTTATGGACCATTTCATATAGCAGGTCTAAAGGCCATGTAATCATACTCTATTCCTACGTATGGCAGATTAGACTACTGGTATGTCTTTGATTTCCCAAAGAGGAAAGGGTTAGAGTATTGAAAGCAGCACACCGGTTGTAAGTCTAGCCATTGCACTTCATCTCCTTATCTCCACAGCTCCAAAGTGCAGCAGAGTCCAGTAGAGGCCCAGGTTTACCGGGTGGACCAGCACCCCGCTCCCCATCATCTGCTTAACTACCTCAGGTTAACCCCAGTCAAGGTCAGCTCACGGCATCACTCGGCACACGCTCTCCCTCCGCCCAGATGAAATTCAAATGAACCATTTTTCATAATCAGGAAGTCATTAAGTGCACTGTCCTCAGAACGAATACGGAGCCCGGGCAAGGTTTACAGCTCATTTAAAACCCTCCCCAAACCACCATATAACCTGCTGCAGTATTTCACATTAAAGCTGTGATTGCGTGCCAGCTAAATTCCCTTCTGGTACAGCTACAAACCAATTATAGGTTTCCTTCCCAGGGAAAGATAGTTAACGAAAAAAGGGAATCTAAAGGGGAAGTTTTACAAGACATTAAAATGAGAACCCACTGATATATAATCATAAGTGAGAATGAATAGTTGCATAATACTGACGCTGCATTTTGACTTTTACTTCAGATTTCCGAGGTGACTGATCAAACTGATATGCATACCACTGATGGACACCTGGCCGCCTGTAAGCTCCACAAACTGCCCTCACATGAACCGCACGAGTCTGGGAGTCATGCCAGGGAACGAGATTTCAAACAGAGGGGCTAAGTGGCTCGGGAGGAAATGAGTAGCCCCCATCCTGCACCTCAGGACAGAATGGCTGTGGTCGGATGTGACAGCTAGCGCCTGCGAGCTGGAGCGTGCATAATGAGGCCTCGCTTCCGCCTACCTGACTTTTAATAAGAAATACATATTACGTAGGACAGAAAGCAGGTAGCATAGTGGTTAAAAACATGTTAAAAACATAAGCTAGACAGTAAAAATCCCCATAAAAGATGCACACTAATATGCTTGGATGTGCTCCCCGAGCTTAAACAACTTCAGAAAAATGCTTAGATGTATAAATGGGTTAAGTGAATTAAAACTACATCCCCTCTGACAAAAGCAGTAACTACATGGCAATATTTTAACTAGCAGATTTTGCTTCGGTTAACTCTTGACTTTAACATCTGATTCAAACCTGAATATGTTAAATATGCATTTTTAAAAATCAGTTAATTTAACGTACGTCATAATGGTATCAGATCAATATAGGTATTATCAAAAATGTATACATTTTCTAGAGAGATACATTATCCGAACTTCATACCTTTCATCCGGTTTTCCGAAAATCAATTCTTTCACTTTGTATTCCATTCATTTAATTCTAGGATTATCCATTTACTTTACGGCCCATCCTTACCCTGACTTTATTTTTTTGAAATAACGTTCTTTCTATCACTGCCTCTACCATTTAGATGCTTAGGGATGTTGAATGGATTCTCCCATCGTTCTAATGTATAAAAACGTGCAACAGAAAACCCGATATCTGTGCCTTATCTAAAAGCAGTGATACGGTTTGTGTTCTTCATTACAAATAGATGTCGTTATTTCTTCCCACAAGCATCCATCCAGACCACTTATAATGGTATCTTTAGTATCTGCCGCCCAAGGGTCCGATATGTTACTTGCACTTTACATATTTACTCTGTGCAGAACTGCATATCCAAAGCAAATCGAAAGGCCGAGTGGCAGACAACATAAGTCAGTGCAGCCATACAGATTTCACATGCTGCAGTCGAAGGGCTTTATGGACGTCTTGGGGAAACTAGCTTCGCATGGTGTTGCTTAATTACAACCCATATAAAAATACCTTGTCCGGTTTTAAAAGGGTAGTAGAATCCTTTACTAAGAAAAACGTCTATTATTGCAGTCAGGTAGAGGAGTCAAACACCGTAAAGTACAACATTAAGCAACAAGTAGGCAGCATACGAAACAGTTAATTATTAGATATGCGAGTATTCACGATCATGCGTATAGTATAAAGCACGTTAAACTGCAAAATGTAAAATTTATAAAATTGTGTATTCATGTGTTTCAACATAAGGAAGCCAATGTTAAGAAATCAGTAGGGCACCGCAAAAAAAAAAAACAAAAAACGTTCGTCTTGTACGAACAAGCGATTAGGCGGGCGCGCGTTAAGTCTCTCTGCTTCCATATGCGGAAGCGTGTGGCCTTAGGTCGGCGTGCTCTCACACCCAGTCACTGCATAAAGGCGAAAGTAGCAAGAGAGAGAAGCATTAGGAAAAAGTAAATACTCTTTAACCTCTTTTCATTTGTCGACACATCCGTCTGTCAAAATGTTGGCAATTAACAACAGCCAATAGTTGAATTATAAACCAGGACAAGGCCTAGTGTCTCTAGCAATTGAGCTTGGTCTACATTATTAACCAAGAATCAGCCGCATCCGTTGTTTTGATTCGTGGTGCTACCGCGCGTTTCTGCGTTATCATTGGTTTATACTGTGATAGGGCGGACACGTTGAGTTTCTAGCTCGCATCCGATTGGATCTGAAAATGAGGCAATCGAACCGTATTTGGAGTACTGGTTATATCGCTACGGTTTTCACAGAAAACAAAAAATATATATTTTTCACGTGTTAGCGTTAAGACAACAGACGAATAAAGCCCTTTGACTGCGTGTTCGTTTAAGCTACAAAGCAAGCCACAAAAAAGACGGAAAGCCCTATTTATAACGTATGTCGTCGGTTGGCACCAAATCGCGCCGCAGCACATTGAGCGCCAATGATTAACGAGAATAGGTCCGCGATCGAGCCAATAGAAAACGCGCTCCGCCGCACGGTTCCTCAGCCCCCGCGCTGGGGTTGGATAATGGCTCCTATGACCTGGGTGTTGTTGCGAATACTGCAGTGTGTGTCAGTAGCTAACCGGCGGAGGCGGGCTTTAAGGGAGGGTCCGCCTGGGGGGGTGGGAATGGTGTTGATTAGGGGTACAGAGGAGTACTGAGATCGTATTACGGAGCGGGGGGGGGGGACGAGGTCCGTAATGGCACATCGGGACCGTACGAGCCGAGACGGTTGAGCCACCACGGTGGATTTTTTTTTCCCCCCCACGGAGGACTGGCTGCCTAGCGCGGCGGCAGCGTGAAGGAGTAGCGGATTAATGGTTAAACCGAGAGGCTGGGACGATAAGACGAGTGTGGATGGGATACGCGGTGACACCCGGGCACGGCGAGGGTGAACAGAAAGCGGCGTCCCTGTAGTCGGCGGCCCGGTCCTGCTCCGGCTAGGGGGGGGACGCGACATCGTCTTGTTTATGGACGCTGTGGAGGAGTCGGGCGGAGGAGAGGCACCACCATTACGGGGTGATCTCCACAGCTGCACGTCGCCTCGCTTCTTAAGCGGCGAGAAATGACGTTTGTGTCGGCAGGGCACCCTCCGCATGGCCCTCTTCCCCGGATAATAAAGGCATTGTTCTGTTTGTCGTGCGTAAATAGGCGCTGATTTTCTTCACGTTACAGTCAGCATCGCCGGCGGGACAAAGAAATTTCTTATATATTTTTTTAATTTCCCTCCGTGTGATGTCGTCCCAGTTCGCCAGTCCTCCACGCCCCTAGACCCTGGTCTCGACCATGTTCGCGGTGCGCATCGTCAGCGCGGACTACTACCTGGCGAGTCCCCTGAAAGGCTTGGATGTCCGCTATTCGGACTTCAGGGAGAGCGACGTGAGCAGGGTGCCGGTGGTGCGGATCTTCGGCGCGACCCCGGCAGGTACGCGCGCGCGCGCCTGTGTGTGTGTGTGTGTGTGTGTGTGTGTGTGTGTGTCTCCAGCTTGGGCTGACATCCCAGTCGTTTAGCAGATATGAATATTCGCATTCGCACCTTCATATAGCTATGTGTAAATCCTCAACTATCAAGACATCACAGATCGAGTCTGAAATCTGATTCTTTGTTGCCAGATGCAAAATATTTAAAAATGCAGTTAAAGGCTTTCGTGCAGGAACCGCAGATTCTTTATAATATAAGGCATATACGTCTTTGTCCCATTTATTTGAAAGTGGGCATATCTTAGTACAACCTGCATGTTGACCACCTGACATGTCCAGGGCTTGCATTGTGTTTTCTTTGATGTACTCTTTGTTTTCAAGTTGTTCTTTATCTCCCACTCCGTATTTGGATGACTGGTCTCTTCACCTGTGTTTTTCACTGCTTCGCCCAGTGTTTAACTCTGCATCTTGAGTTGTGTGATACAGATCTTTTATCTACGTTAAGTTCAGTTTATTTTTACCATTGACTTAAGGCTCTTATTTGGAGTGTATGGAAATTACAATGTACATTGATCGAAAAGGCATACGTTATGGTGCTTTGATTCCTGAATGAGGACTGTCTTATTCCTGCTGGCGGTGCCCACCGCGGGACTGGGTTACTGTGTCAGTGGTCCTGGCCAGAACAGCTATTGACTAAATCAATCTTGATTTCTGCTCCCAGGTATTAATAATGAACCGGACTGGCTTGGCAATGCAGTGTCATCTTCTGACAGACTTGCATCTGGCTCAGTTTTTGTCTAATTATAATTTGAACTCACGATCACACGCTGAGCCCGACGGACCTTTGTTCTTCCCAGTTATTAGGACCCCTCCTGTCGGGTGGCATGTTTCCCTAGCTATGCAACACGTTTTTCTCTTCATGCTCAAAAATCTGTGGCCCCCTTGGGTACGAAATGACTGCGGCCAGAGATGGATTTATGCCATTAAACTGCACGGAGTCAATCTGAGCCCTGCAGGGCTGCCCCTTTTGGGGCTTGACCATGGCAGGGGAGGTAAACGGTATTTTTGTCGCAAGGCTCTTTTTTTTTTTTTTTTTTTTTTTTTTTTTTTTTAACATGCATATTTTTCCAATCCTTTTAATTTTCTTTTAAATTTTTTTTCTTTCCGTCCCTCCCTCCTTCTCTCCCCCCTTCCTTTGTTCGTTCC
>JAACJT020002893.1:0-10993 GCA_009936485.2 Gymnarchus niloticus | reverse complement strand
ACTACTACTCTCCGCTGAACTACATATATACTCTTTAGGATCCCATCACCGAGGTGATGAGAATACTAGAATGACTACAGTTCTCCGTAACCTAGGAGATTAGGGTTCGTAACAATTAAGGTTTATAGTCCTTAAGGAGGGCAGTAGAACCCAACATTCTACCTAAATTCTAGAAGATTCTAGCAGACTGAGGGCCTTTTCTACACTTACTCTATACTTTCACTGAGAAATGTACACAGTTGGTACAGGAAACACTGTGAATTTAAAACAAGGCATGGGTAATTAGATACAACTAGGCCAGGTCCATACAATTCTTGCATTTCGGACAGAGATATTTCCGCACAAACACACAGCAAGCCGCATTCTTTGTTTCCTAGCAGATATTTTTAACCTAAACCAGCTTACATTTCTAATGGTGAATAATACTGTCAGAGCAGTTTAGCGCCATTCAGCTCATACACCATTGCCTCTGGGTATGTGAACCAGTAATCTTAATAAAAAATGTGTTTTTAAGCACGTCAACATCCTAAGCATTGCAGTCCCTGGATGTTTCTGCTCCTGGTGATTATTCAGTCAAAAAGGAATCGCCCTATATCTTCTTTGGTAATAACTTTTAATCACACTGTCAAATGTTAATTTATAAGGATCTTTTTAGCATTTGGAATATGTGTACATATATAATATTAAGGCAAATTTTCCTTCACATAGCAAATGTCCTTCAGTGCCGGCGGTGATGTCAGAATCATCGCTGAATCATTAAGTCCACAGCACAGAGTCCAAAATGAGATTTGTTTTAGGGGCGGACATTTTGGATCATACCTGGCCCACTTGCAGCGACTCATTAATGGCTGGCCTCGGCACCGCCAGTGGGACAGATCAAAGCGAAATTGAACAGTGCGAGTGAAAGAGCCATCCTGGGGTAGCACAAGCACTGCGTGGTGGGGGGTGGTGTCAGAAGGCAACAATCATGTGAAGCTGACTCCGTCAGTCGTGTTGATGACGGGGAGAGTGGCTGGGATGACAGATGCAGTATGGCCTTCTGTGATTGACTCATCTGAATGTGTGGAGAGTGCAGCACAGCAGTGACATATCAACAGGATGTAAACCCACAGTATCTACAGAATCACCTGCCCTGTCTCGATTTTTTACATGCATGCATATACATACAATGATGAATACAGTCATTTCTTGGGTGGGGTAGCATACAGTTTGAGTACTTTGTTGATAGTTATGTGTGATTAAGTGGATTTTTTTTTTTCTTTTTAATTATGACTGAAAATGAAACAGCACAGTCTTCCAAAAAGCCAGAATATTGCAATGTGGATCGTCAGCTTTGTAGGCTTATCTGCACGCTGGTGCCCCCCTCTGGATGGGCTTGTCAAAGTCATCAAAATCCTCCCCACCACCATAGTTGCCGGCTGAAGCTGCACAATGGTTCAAGCACAATGAATGCAAAGCCGGTCATTACCTGGAGAGAAGAGCCGAGGAAGGAGGAGGGCCTGCCACTCACATCACAGGCGACCACGGGGGGGTGACCCCAGTGGCACCAATTAGCTCACTCTTTGTTTCTTCTCCACCTATTATCCCACACGTGGGCTGGGGAAATGCTGGGGTGGGGGGGTACCACTTCGGAGGAAGTCAAACTTGGGCTCAATCACTTCTCCTTTCAAAGGAGATGAGAGACCCCCCCCAGGGGCCAACAAGTGGATTACAAACCCTGGTATATGTTGCTGGCCCTGATGTACCATACATCCAAACAAGACACTGGCCAACTTGGCTGCTGATTGCGCATCATCTCGGGAGGGGGCACATTTGGGGTGGGGAAGGGGTGGGGCCAGTTGTCTGCAAAGTCATATGATTGTGTGGGAGGAGTCAGAACGACCTGTACAAGGTCCACAAGGAACAAGCATATCTGAGTAATTTATTTATGTTGTTTGCTGCTGTTATAAATCTATATATTTGATATATATACTGTAGATTAATATACATGTGCTTTATGTGTCAAGTGTTTTGCTTGAATCCACCAAGTTTCTCCTTGCCTTCACTGGAACATTTTTAAAGATCCTGGAGAAAAGTGCACAGATGCCGACTTTGGCTATAAGACCAGAGGGGCTCCCTGAATATAAACGCCATTTCTGAAGCGTGCTGCTCTCCGTAAATAAGATCTAGGTCACCCCAGCTAACCAGACATCAGAGGGACTTCAGCAAGGGTTATTTCTTTTTTACACTTAGCCCGTCTCCCCGGATCATTTACCGTTTCTGCTGACGAGCCTGCAAAGTAGGTATTTGGGGGAGGTAATCATCACACAGACAGGCAAGCTCGATGACACGGATGGGACCGAATCCACGCGTTTCACTTGCCGCAATTCATCAAGTACATCCAACCGACCGGTATTGCCATCTCAAATCCTGCTCAGAGTGTTCCTGCATCCCCCGGGACACAAATCACTTGGAGTAGTGCTTTAATGGACATCTTTGTCCTTCACACAGCTTGGCGGTCTTTCGCAGAGAGACAGACGTTTTCTTCTCGGCGAGAGTGATGGGCAGGAAGATCGATTTGGCTGGCGTGGAATGAGAGATGCGTGAGAAACTTCGTCCTTTATGCAATCTCCTCAACAGGGTCATGCACTGAGTACGTGAGTGGACATTACCACTGCCTCTCACTCTCACATTGTGCTCTGGAGATTGGGGGGGTCCCACTTGTGAGCACCAGAGGGCATACAAATCCAAATGGCTGATGTGATCAGGCTGTGTTGAAATGAACCAGGTGAAAGTGATACTTGGAAAAATGTTTTGGATTATACTAGGATTAGGGCCCATAATTCAAATATAAAACACTTTCTCTATGTTTTAATGTTCTCTATGTCTGCTGCCCTAAAGAAGAACCACAGATTCACAGATGTCAGTCTTTCTTCTTCTTTCAGGAAAATAACAATTTGCGAGTCGGCAGATGAAGACCAGAGGCGCTGGGCCACACGTGGAGAACCAATTTCCCTGACAGGAACATTTCAGGAATGAGCCCGTCTCCAGTCAGTCCCCAAGCAGCCGAATAAAAGGCGGGAAGGGCTGTTTACAAAGCAGATTCGCTTCCTGGCCGTGATGAGCAAGCCTCATTACTCTGCGGTGGCCGATTAAGGACAAATGGCAGACAGCAGCCCTACAGCAGACTGACCTCTCTCAGGCATTCAGGTTCATGCAGCGACTTACACAGGTACTTCCTGCGCATGTAAACTCCTTGTGGCCAACGGCTGCTATCTGATTTATTGAAGTGTTTTTCACGTCTGGATCCCAGGTTAAACCGTGAAGATTCAATCCTGGATAAAGTGATATCAGTCTGAGTTAATTAAGGAGCCCATCGCCGATAAAGCTTTGAGTGTCCGTCTGAGGCTCAAACCCACGGGATTCACACAGACGTGATCGCCATACTGATTATGAGCACTTTAACCTGCCCCTTGCTTTCCCTGTCCCAGCGCTCTGTATCGCTTTGCTTTCCGACATATGCAATCCTGTACCGAAATGCTGTTTTGTGCACCATAACATCAGGAGAACACATAGCAATCTCCAACACACTTTTGCTAATGCCTGTGCCAGTATTAATTTTGTTCTTCAATGTGACTGGCTAAATGCATCCGACTTGCCAGAAATCTCCTCATGTTTTGCAAACCTTACATGGTTTACTGCCAGTTTACATGGGTTTGCCAGAACTGGTGCAGGAAGCTCCTCACTTCCTGCAAGTGTTGCATCTGGCTGACAGCTTTGTATTCTCTGCATGTCTGGAAGAGCCAGCAACTGAGCTAGCAAATTCACCCCCATTCTGCCCACCCCCTGTTTCCAAGGAGTCAAGTCTCCCACTCTCCCTCTACAGTTCCAGAGGCATCACACTAAAACACTACCTGTGCAGTGGGGGCAGGGTGGATTAATCTCACCCAGAAATTGGGTGCATGGTGAGAAACGAGCCTGAACAGAGACAATCGGGTCAATCAACTGAGTAGCGCTCAATGGCAGAGTAGGATAAAGCTCCCCTGGGGTGGGGTGTTGCATGGCGCTGAGCTCTGCCTACCTCTTTGCTGAGGAGCACAATCCCCTCCATATCTTAATTTTGTGCACAGGGAGCCAAAATATCTATATCCACTACCTACAGAGCAGCATTTGTGGTTTCTTAATGGGACAAAACTCACTCCTCTAGTGTGACAGTCAAGATGACCAAAAATGGTGACCCTCGCATCATAAGCTCACCTGGGAAGTTCTAGAAATATTTTTGGAATTGCTATAAACACTCAAAATACAAGGTGCTGTGGTTAAAAACCTTCCAGAGGAAAGGGATTGATTCACCTGCTGGTGTACTTGTGCAACAAACCTAAACTTAAAACACTTAACTTTAGACGATCTCCAGTCAATTAATTCTGAATCTTGCTGTTAGCAGAAGTCTCTGATGGTTTAGATCAAATCTGAGAGCTCCTGAAATTCACAGTGGAGCAGACTTACCATCAGAAACTGTCAGATTTCTCTTTATCACTGCTCCAATTTCTGATGGAATGATGTGTCTTTTTTTTTCTGATGGGGTGCAAGCAGGATGCCAAACCAACAAAGGACTCTAGAGGGAGCCCCACATGGGGGCAAGCTAGCACATTTCAGTTGGGGAGAGGGTGCAGACTTCTCTTGAGTGGTGTCCCTGGAACATTAGATTCAAGTCGAGTACAACCACTGAACCTTAACGAAGGGTGTCATTGGGATAACAATAAGTCCTGAAGAAATTACCTTGAAAAAGCTCCTTCTGAGTACCGGAGCCTGAGGCTGATAGGTTGAAAAGATTACTGTAAGCAGACTGGGCTGCTTGGGTGATGTCGAGGTTTTCGGTACAGTGACAGTAGACTTTATCTCTCATCCTGAAGCTCGCGAGGCTGTACTTCAGTTTCATGAGAGAGAAAAGTCTTACATTCCGGGTTTGCTCATTGTGCAATAATTTCCACCTCTTTGACACCTCTAGGAAAGTCAAAATGCAAGTTTATTTGTGGCATCATGCTGATCCATATTGCAATATTCCCAGCTGAGCGGGGCAGATAATACAATCGATCAGATGTTGCTGCCATTCTGTGCCACGCCAAACTGAGAGGCTAGAAGCTCGAGGAATGACTAATGCAAAACTTTGGGAAAAGCCTCAGAGCAATGTTCCAGACCATTCTGTCTGCCAGGTTTACATGAAGATGGGAGCAGGCAGTCTTCTGAGCTTGCAGCTATGGTAAATGATGTGTGTGCAGAACACACTGACTTCCCCTTGCTACATTTGTTCTATACTCTTTTGAGTATCAATTTATTTTCCCTGTACCACTCATAAATTTGGCAGGATGCCCCCTAGTGGTCTACTCCTAGCCCATCTCATGTGCAATCCAGCCAAACCAAAAAAAAAAACACCTACACATAATTTGGAAATCCATGTGACAGGAATCATTCCACTGCACTTCCTTTGTCTTTTCTGTCCTAGAGATGGCAGCGCTGTCTGTAATGACCGCAGCCTGTCTCTGAGTGTGGATGCCTGTCCTACCTGTACGTTGAGAGGGTGGCAGGCGCCCACTGTGGAGTGTGAGCATGGGGGAGGATACTAAGAGAATTCCTTTGTCTACCCGGAAAAGTAGCAGTTTCCATTGAAATGTGGCCTCTCTGAATGGTCCACCTTAGGGGCGATCGGTACAATAATGCATTTCAAAAGGCTCCACACCGCTCGGATACACCAGAGCTGTCGTATGTGTTCATCACAGCCGACTCAAGACGTCTCCGGTTTGACCTGAAGACTCAACAGCTGTCAGAGTAGCGGGAGCCACAGCTTGTGGGGGTGGAAGGGGATCTGTTGGTTTTCGCGGTCTTTGATGCCACTCACACGACAGATGTGTGGAAACGTGTCACCGTGGCCATGGGGTCGAGGCCATGTGGAACGAGAGCCTCGGTGCGCCTAATGAATGGTGACAAAGCTCATTGACTGGAGGCATTCCAATTGGTGCTTGGGAGTAAGCCAGGCAAGAGTGAGGAACCAACATGGGTCACTGACAGGCGCAGTGCCGCCCAATGTGAAGTAAGCCCCCTCAGAACCCCTCCTGATGAATACATATGTGACAGCAATTTGTCGCGGCACTCTCCGAGATGCCACAGCAGGTACCAGAAGCTACAGAATGCACGGCTCCGCATTGATGGCCAGGACAGCTACGGGCAGCTGTGTCACTCCAGCTGACTCACTCTGACACTCACTTTCCGGATCTGTTAGGTATGATCTGCCTTCGGGTTTTTCTGCCTACATCTGGAGGTGTATCAGTGTGGCCAAGAAGGTTCTAGAAGGTGAGCCTCCTAATCCCCTTATTTTGCATGGAGAACTTCACACACAAAAAACAGCCTGACTGATGTGTTAGGTTAACAGGGTTTGGAACTTGTTCCTTGGTGTATCCTTACTTGTGTACATCACAGTACCTGCATGTCTGGGGGTGTAGGTGTTCAGAACAAATCGAATCCCTCAAAAAAAAAAAAAAAAAAACAGCATAATACCTGTGGGGTTCTTTTTCTTCTTGATATGGATCATATGACTAAATGGGGGGGTTATTTCTGAGCCTACTTGAGTTGGAGTGGCCGAGGGTAATCAAGACCCGATGAACTGACTACCTTCCATATCTTGTGTGTGGCTGAGATTCACTGCAGTAGTGAAACCAGGATGACTCCCCCACCAGGACGGAATCACATGACACTGCAGAGACTGAAACCCAGCAGCTAGTAGGGCCTGTATTTTGCTCTTAAATAATGGAGGGCCTCACTGGCGAGCCAATGATGTCCATTTAAAGTTTAATGCTCACAGTGAAATCCACTCGGTACACGGGATTGCCTTTTAAATGTACAATGATCAGAGACAACTTCCCCATTTTAATTTTTAAAGACGATGAGTTCAGCGGTTAATCCCAAGCAGCCACGGTCATGGCATGCCACTACTTCCTGAACGAGCTCTTACTTTAGGTATGGTTGCTGACCATTTGGTGTGAGTCTTGACTGTGATGGCGTTGCCATGGCTGCACCAGGGTGGGCGAGGGAGAAGAATAGGGTCAGCAAGTCGACGAGCATCTCAGCCAAATCCTCTCAAAGAAAAAAGCCCTGCCTCCTTGTTCCTAAAATCATTCAATCATGGTTTTCGTGAAGGCAGATCTGAATATTCCTCAAGCGGATGTCTTATTTTGAGGGCTGGGATGCTGAGGATGAAAAGCAGTGACAGAGGATGGCACAGCAGTGGATGCCACTTGGCCAGTTGATATGTCACTCAAAAACCTGTGGGAGGTGACATCTGTAAACCTCTCCTACCAGGGCCAGTGCGTATCAGGTGTGAACTGGAATGGTGAGGAGCATCAAAATGATTAATCGCAGGAGGGGAACAGGAAGAAAAAAATGCATATGATAAAAAAATAACTGGAGCATAGCTGAGTTTAACCTATAATTATTTCCGCACTTGTAGTTTAGACAGGAGTGTTATGGGGGCACAAAAGACATGTGGAAGCTCAGTTCTATTAACAGTAAAAAACCTGGATGAAATATTTAAATAGTTTTGAAAATTACTGAAAAGGCTGCATGCGTGTAACTCAGGTTTAAATCCCTTACTTCTCAAGCTAATATCCTGACCAGTCCTTCGGTGTCTGTCCGTCCCATTCCTACTCTAATGTGCTCCATGGCCGAACTTACAGATATTTCAAATTCATTTTTTAACATGCACCTTAAAATTTAAAGGTGGTTATTCTTTCTTGGGAGGTTAATTATTCATTCCAAGGGGCCTTTAAGAAAAAAGTCCCCCGAGAACAATAGGTCCATCATCTAACCGCTCATCAGCATTGCGAGTGGCCCAGAGTCTATCACTGGCAGTTCTAGTGGGAATCTCTTGTAGAATGTGATACCGGGGCATATGGTGAGGTGTCTCATACTTTGAGCTCTTTGACACAAACCGTCCTGTCGGGGAGCCAGCAACATGGAGGCAGGGTACTTTAATTGAGTTGGACTGTTGCAGTGACCTCTCCTGTTCAGCTGAAAATCCCTACAGGATGATATGACATATATGGTTTGATCATTTTTTTTTATACCTTGATGTGTTAGAGGCAATTTTTTTATAATGGAACAATTTGTCACTCACGTGGATTTAGATACCAGTTCCTGAGGTGATGTGAGCTTGTTAAAAAAAAAATTTAAAATGAAAGAATGTGTATTACAATATCATATCCATGCATCCATGCATGCATGCATGCATCCATCCATGCTTATTTAGTGCAGGGCTGACATGAGCCCCAGAAGTATGGGGCAGAAGGCAGTATGTGCAGGATGCCTGTCCATCGTGGGGCATCATAATTATGTAACGATATAGACATTTCAGATTACAAAGAGCTGCATAAGTTAGTACAGCTAGACTGAACACTGCAGAGGTTTGTTAAATGAATCTCTGAATGTCTCTGGTGCTTTACAGCAGATTTCCAAGACTAACCACTAGTTGAAAGTGAACCCTGTTACATGTTATAATGGCATAATGGCACATTTCAGTCCAGTGATATAAAACCGCACTGCAGAGCCTGATGGTCTTTTTTCAGCTGCTTTAAGTGGTGTGTTTGTAATAGAACCCCCAGTTTGCCTCCTCTCATCTTTGGGGCCCTGGTTGGTTTCGTCTGGCTTGGGCAAGTGTTCACGCTGCTCTCTTCTTAATCCTCTCATAGATGCTTTCTCTTCAGATTCCCCTGGAGGTCCCAAGTGACTCTCTGATATGTCTTCTCCCTCCTGTGTGGGAGACATTCCTCAAAGCTGTATGCCTTTGAAATGGATGGGGGCTGTGTACTTAATGAGGACACCCATTTTGCAGGAATGGCACGCTGGGGACCAAACTGGTCTATTGACACTCTTTAGCTACCGTTTGTTCAAGGTGTGCTGTATCCATAACAGAACTCCAAAACAGAAAATACAAAAAATCATTCTCCACGTGGAGATGCACACATGGAGCAGGATCCAGCCCAAAGGCTTGGACCACAGGCTGCAGGACCTGAACTGGCGGTGCTTGCATGGTAGAGTGCCAGTCAGGGAGGTACTGTACAAACACAAGCTGATCAGACATCCTCGCTGCCCCAGATCCAGGTGTTCAGACCAAGAAACGCTGTGTCATGCCTTTTGGGACTGTGGGTATGCAAGGGAGGTCTGGACATCAGTGGAGCGTCTGTGCAGGAAAGCGAACTCTCAGTTTGTGTTGTCCTATGCTAAGGTGGCCCTTGGGACCTCAGACTCCCTTCCCTCCCCGGATTTGGTTGCTGATGAGCATTACCAAATGTGAACTTTGGAATGCAAGGTCAGCATTCATCCTCTATGGGGTTGACTTGAGTGCCCATGGAGTTTATCACAAGATTGTGGCTGATTTGAATTTCAGGATAGAGCGTGACGTCACTCTGTGGGGCTACAATGAGGTCAAGGAAAGGTCGAAGGGCCTTTTCTGGGTTTAGTCCCACTTGAGGTTTGTTGATGTCTGGCCTCCTGAGAAGGTAAGTGCTGCAACATTTAGTTTGAGCACTTGTATGTGTTGGTGTTTTTTGGAATAGCGCTTGTAATCTTTGAGTTGCACTTTAAATTCTTTAGCCAAGCCCTCACAGGACCTGCAGCTGGGTTATGTCCCTTTTAATGGATTTTAAGCCTGGGTAGTGTTTTATTGGTTTTATGACAACATGCCAAATTTCATTTTTTGAATGTTTAATTTAACTGTTTAATCACCTGGGGGGGAAACCTCAGAATGCTAAATTTATTTAATTGTTTAATCACCCGGGACACTGGTTTTAATTATTTTTATTAACTATAGTGTTTTAAGCACGGTGGTATTTAAAATTGATCAAAAGTTATATTTTAGCTTGATTGTTATTTGTTCTGTGCTGGAGGTATTTTGGTCTGTTTGATGGTTATATTGAACGGTTTGGATTTGAATTTGAGGTCTGTTTGAAATGATGTTCATTGGATATTAATGGATTATGTTTTATGAGAATGATTTTAATTGCATATTGGTTTAACTATGGGGTGATGTAGTTGATTTGATTGTGCCCGAGGTGGGATTTCTTTTGATAGATTCCAGTTGCTTTATTGTATTTCTTTTAATTGATGTATAATAAAAAAAAAATCATTCTCCACAGCTGTTACGTCCCGCCTCCCCAACCCTCTGTTTCCTCGGTGTGTCCTAAACGGGACACACCTGTTTTGCATTTTCCCCTTCGTTAGCTTTCTTTAAGAGCATTTCCCTGTCCTGTTGGTTTGGCTGGTCATTAATGTTGCCCCTGTGTGAGTTCCTGCCTGTTCCTACCTCCCGATGGAAAATAAAAGTTTGTGTTCCCCTGCGTTGGAGTCTGTTCCGCTTCCTAACAGCAACACAATATACTGACAAATCCAGTGCTTTGCAAAAGTTTTAGGCAGTCAAAGAAAATTCACATTACGTTTTTGTTGGTGTAGAACTGCAACTTGGTCGGAGTTTGTCAGTTTACATATTTCAAAACACCTCCAGTCACCTGACAATTTGCAGTTAATAACCAATATACCCCTGTATTGCTTGAACTGAACTACGCATACACCTTGGTTGGCTAATCAACACTTCATAAAATTAATGACATAATTAACCTAACTAATTATGTGAGCTGGCGATGAAATTTAACAAATACATAGAATGGCTGGGATGTTTTTGAGGAGAGGTTTAGGAACCAATCCTGTGTTTTCTAGCTATCCAAACCAGATATCAACAACATTATGGAACCCATAAGAAATTATTTTTTACTATATTACTGTTTATTTGAATATATTTTAGTGCCAAATGGTGCATTCTCCTGAACAAATATGCATTTACAACCCAGATCATCATTCCCTTTCGGCTGCTCCCATCAGGGGTCGCCACAGCAGATCAACCTTCGCCATCTCTTCCTGTCCTCTGCATCCCACTCTGTCACACCCACCAACTGCATGTCCTCTCTCACTA
>JAACJT020002892.1:0-10994 GCA_009936485.2 Gymnarchus niloticus | reverse complement strand
GGCTGCGTGGTTCGCAGAGGCGGTTGGGTCGGGGGGGTCGGTGTGGGGGGGGTGATGGGGGGGGGGGCGGGGGGGGGGGGGGGGGGGGGCAAATGGGAAAAACTCCAACACACATGTAGCCGTTTGCCCATAACGGTGTGAAGATGCACCTTCTGTGATGTGCGAAGGTGTACAGGCACAGTTCTGTTGAAGGAATTACACTGCATGTTTGCGTACTGTGTGTGTACAGGGAATATCGTTTTGATTCAGTCACTGTGTATTAAGAGGTAAGCAAGAGAACATATGAAAATTTATATTCATGTATGTGGCTTTATAGGGGAACTGTGGGGCTCATTACAATCCAGGTGGTGGATGGTGTGTGGCTCTGTGGGTTAGGTATGTGTGTCTATAACCAGAAGGGCATTGATTCAAGCCCCATGACTGATTAAAAGGGTCAATATCACTGGTAGGCCTTGACAAGACCCCTAACCCCAAGTCTCTGACACAAATGCTTGGTATCACCTGTGTGTGTGAGTGTGTGTGTGTGTGTGTGTGTGTGTGGCGACTAAGGTCTGGCGTATGAAAAAACACATTGTGACATACTGAGCGGAAAGGTGCAAATGGAAAATAAAGATTTCAATCCACAGCTGGGGGGTGCAGGAATATCCCAGGTGTGAGGAAAGAGTTCTGACATCCAGACAGACAGCATGCAGGTTTAATAATTCACAACTCACCGACACCAAAACTTAATCTAGGAGTCAGGATCAAAAGCCAAATTCACTAGAGTAAAATGGGTAGTGTTTCCAAAGGAGCAGGTCAGGAAGTGAGCAGGTTTCAGAAAACCAAAGCGAATGACTCAACATCTCACAAACAGCCACTGCCTGAAAATGTGTGTATATCTTAGGAAATGTGTGACAGCTGTGGTCACACCAGGACACAAAGGACCCAAGTTCAGGCATTCAGCCAGCACGACCCCCCCCCCCCCCATTACATCCCAGCATTCGAACCCGGGTGTCTGGTTATTGGAGGGGACGTGGAAGCTATGGTTTACCTGCATGAACGATAAATGGTGTTCCCCCTCAGTCAAAGGTGGCGGACGGCTTGCCATGCCCAGCGAGTTTCAGCGCAGACCTGGCAGTACCAGCGATCTGGTCACCCCGGTGGGCACAGACACAAGGTCGGTCATGGACTGCGGGTGGACGGTGTGAGACGATTTACTACTGAAACATCAGCTGGCTGTTTATAGCGGTGCTGTAGTATTCCCAGATTGGGCCTTTTATTTCCTCGTGTTCTCTAACAGATATGAATCTCTGCCAAACCTCTCAGGTCACCCCATACTGAATGTGTGAAGAGAGTGATGAGGCCCAGCTTTGTTTGACGGATGCAGCTGAAGCATTGAAGTTAGCCTTTGTAGGGTTGGAGCGGTCCAAACAGCGTATCACGGTTTCATAACGGTCACGTGCGTTTTACAGCCGTGTGAGAGTGCTCACCCGACGGTACCTTCTATTTAATACGCAAAAGCGTGCCCGGTTATTACACCAGTCTCACGTACCGCGATCACGTTCAAACTGAAGGCACCCCGCTGTCTCTCAGGGCCCTCAGAAGAAGACAGTGCCCAGCCCATTGGTTCCTTGAGGTCTGCTAACACCCCAAGCCACAGCCGACCTGGAAAGCTTCCAGTTCTGGTACAGAGCCCGTTTCCCCGTGTCGATGTAATGACAGTGGCTTCTCCTTCCAAAGGTGGATCAATCATGCAACTTTTTCTAAAAACATCTCCAGCTACCTGAGTGTCAGTGCCGTGCGTAACAACCATGGAATAGATTGAATAGTAATAGAAGATGGATCTGTTTGGTTTCTCCTAAGACAACACGCTCCCTGCCTGTTTACTTGTGTCACAATCCGTTTCCTGTGAATGTCCCCATTCAGGTGGCTTCATCAGAATCAAAGATAAATATTTAAGCACTCCGTCTTGTGCTCCCATCTGTGTGTCGCATGGTTTCAGTACGTTCATTCTCCTGACTCTGGACACCTTACACTTACTCATTTTGCTGAAACGTAGATGTGGTCAAACCAACAATTTAAAACATGATATTAATTTTTTGGACTGCAATGTGTTTATGGATTCTTGGGGGACATGATGGACTCACGGAATTTCACATCTCATTTGAGTCTTAGGTTGTTGGGAGTAAGGGGTTAGGTCTGTGTGTGTGTGTGTGTGTGTGTGTGTGTGTGTGTGTGTGATCACTGAGCTGCTAAACTAGGCCCTTTAGCAAAGGGCTTTTAAATGGAGTTTGTTCAGGGAGGGTAAGTGAGCCACTTAATACCCTAATAAAGAGACACTTTGCCAAGGTCAGAAAGCAGTATGGCGGAGGAGGGGGGATCGACTGCATTGACGTTCCCATCGCAACCGCTTCTTGTTATCTGGGCCCAGCAGACTACGTGGTGTCAGGGAACGGGAACCACCCCTTGGGACATGGCTTGCTTGGGAGACAGAACGGTAAACGCTGTAAATCGCCCAGGATAAGATTTTAATTGTGATCTTTGCTGACAGCTGGATTTTTATCCCGTTATCTAGGACAGAGAGTGTTCTAACTGATTTTGGGACATCAGATGAATTCCACTGGCAGGGTTTGCCAATTCAGGGATGCATTTATGCAAATCGATTGGCATTTTCGCCCAATCAGCTTTCTTGTGATGTTTTAATATATGGAAGTTCTACACGGGTCATTTTGTGGCGTGACTTTTCGAATCGTCTAGCATCTGACGTGGAGGGGCCGGATGGATACATGCAGAGCTCAGATTCAGGAGGAGGAAAAAACGACGACGATTCCGATTGGTGTTCTGCTGTTGCCATGGCAGTGAGATGAGCTACACTGTGCAACTCTCTGACCTGAGATCTACACGTGGCAAGCTCGGGGAGGTGAAACAGTGACGGGGTCAGAGGAGGTCAGGCGAGAAGGAGGCGGCGGGAGGAGAGTCATCGGAGCGTGACACCAAATTGTAGGAATTCCCGTGTGGACATCTGAGAATAGGGAGGGACCGATTAGACAAGAGGTGGGAGATGAGTCCACTGACGAGCAACCAAAGAAGCCTGGGGTGTCAAAAAATGGGGGAATGATACAGGAAGAGACAATTCTCCCTGGTTTCGGAGTGACTCTCCTCTAGGACGGCTATGAAACCTACAATTAAGAACAGCAAAGCTGACTCCAGAAGAGCTGGATGCCTGCCTTTTGTACATAAGGCACCGCACAAAGCGTTCCCAGTCTGTGAGCCTGATACCCCTTAACATGACTGATAAGAGCCTCATTTTACCTCCCCAAGGCGGGGTCACACTGGGTTCACGCTAACCAATGAGCTTTCAGCGTTCGATGAGCGAGAGCCTGTTCACGCAGAAATAGCTCTGGTCACAAAAACGAAACAAGCGACTTGCCTTTACAGAGAATCACAGATGTTCGGAGTCTCAGATAGCCGAATTATTGCCTGGTTACATTTTTCTCATGCGGAGGTTTCACTTAAACGGTGCCGAGTGTTAGCTTAATCACGGTAAACTCCATTAGCTTGCCCAATTAAATTTCCAGGTGGTAATGCATATGGTACCTGTACATTCGCGGCTGAGGAATACGAAGGAAGATGAAACGTGACGCTGACAGATAGCACGCAGAAACAGGAAGCCGTCAAACTGCCTTTGTGCTTTTATCATCAGATCTGCTGCTCAGGGTCTCCAAGTAGAGCCCAGGCAAAGCAGTTTAAAATAAATGCCTGCTAGCCTTCCATAACAAAGTTATCCATATCTCCCCTATTTAAGAAGATTTATATTAGCTGCTCTTCAGGAAAACCTGATATTTGCTCAAACAAAGATCTTTACGAAGGAAAGCAATATCCTCTAGAATGCACAGCAGTTTTGAAAAGTAGATCACAGAAAAACCGAACAACCCGTCTTTTGAGTTAATAAATAAACAGATAACAATACTGAAATTCTCAGTCTGCAGTGTGATTTGGTAAATAAAAAATAAAATAAAAAATAACTCTCTTTTCATCAATATCTCTGAGTGGGTATGCAGGCAATCAGATGTCTTGCCTGTCTGTGTGTGTCCCATAATAATGTGTCTTCTTTTCAAACGCTCTTGCCAAATTTTATCAGTCACACACAGAGACCTCCCTCACCATCCATGCCCATTATGGCCTTTAGCACCTTCACGTCTTGTCAAAGCTCTTCTCCATGGCAGACCAGTGTGAATTCAACAGTGTTTATGGAGAAACTGATAGGAGCCCCCATCGATATCTGCCACCGTTTCTGTCACTGGATGTCACGTGTCCGTACAAGGTGTAGTCACTCTCCAAGAATGACGTCAGGAAAAGACCGTAGCTGTCTATCTCTATGAGACCAGCCTCCAGTCACCGTTCAAGTTCCAGTTGACGTTTTAAAACACGATACCTTAACTCAAAGCATGTTTCCTGCCTAACATTAAGAAATTACTTGGTAGCAATGTCTGTTAAGCAACCTGAAAATGTAATGGGTCACATGATCTTACAAACCTCCGGCTAAATAGTGATGGCTCTTTCGCATGTTTTTTTATTTCACATGATTCATGTACTGGACGAGGCTTACTTTTCGTTTAAATGTCAACTTCCCCGCCTGTGATTTTACAGACACAGGCGTCAGTACATATCTCTATACAGGATTAGCATCCAGGGCTGACAGCAGGAAATGACAAAAGCGATGTTCCTGTCAGGGATTCGGGAAGACTGAAAGAGAGCTTTGAGAGAGCCACCATCATCGGTGACCTTCAGGGCATTGGGGGGGATATTAAGCGGAGGTCTAAATAAACTAGACTTCCGAAATCGATTATCTACAAATTCGGACAGTTTTACACCAAGGGCTAAAGGTTAGAGGTCTGTTTACATCTTGGCGAGGACAAGACGTCACTGTAGATCCCAGTTTTGGTCCAGGAGTCCACAAGGTCCCAGGTGGCAGAAGCTCACGGTGCCTCTGAGCACCTAAGGATGTCAGGGCCACTCAAGCAAACAAACGAAATAACAAAACGGAACGGGAAGCAAACAGAGACGACTGTGGAGGCGCGAGGCTGTGACATCGCCAGTTCCCATCCCCGAAGGCGCTCCGCTGTCGGTGAGGCTTACTTTGACATGGGAATGGGTGACAAAAAGGGGACTTTAGGGGGGTTTTGGCGGTTTAACAAACTGAGGACAGGGAACACGTAAGACAGCCCTCTCCCTGTAACAAAGAGGGAAACAAGCTAAGAAAACAAGACAGACACTGGGTCTACACACACGTCACGAGGGCTGCCAGCCTCTCACACGGATTCATGTGACTAGATGGTTTCAGGTGAATGAAAGGGCTCGTCACCTGACTACACCCCCCCGGCGCTGTCACAATTCAACCTCACAGCTTCATTCTGAGCTGCATGAGTAAAAACAGCATAAAACTGTAAAACTGTGTATGATATGGTTCTGATAATGGCCTCATTGTTATATACTCTTAGTAATTATGAGCACTGACCTGTAACTCACCTTGGATAACAGCATTCGTTGTATTATTTGAAAGAAATCAAATAAATTAACGGATAAAAATTGCAGTTCAACTTCTACAAATATTTGTTTGGGTACCTAAGTGATGTTTTATCCTGGAAAGTGTATAGTATAAACATGCAAAGGCATGGATTCCTTGCTTGACCATCATTGGTGCAAATCCTAGTAGAGAGTCTGTCCTACACTAGAGAGGAATGTTCTGAAGAAGATAGGAAACCGTTGTCGTTTTGGTGGTGTGGATCGGCACTGCCTGCATGCCCCTGGTGGACCTGCCCAAGCAGATAGTGGTGGGGGTGTGTGTCCTAAATTGCACACATACCCACAACATTTGATTGGTTTAAGCAAACCTCCCCTGTTGCCATAGTGGAGGATGTGAATCCCGCCCCATTCACCAAATCCTCCATCTGGTAGATAATGTTTTGATCGCACCTCTCGCTTAGAAAAGATGCACATCTTAACTGGGTTGGGCCAAGACCCGTACTGGGAGTGGTTTTCTTGGACCTGACCTCACACAGCTCCCCCCAGACACCTCATCACCGAATCGAGATGTCAGGTCTACAGTACCAGAGATCAGGGACAACAATGAAGCTTTGGCACCGTGAGGACTCTCCGTCCGTTCTAGTCAGGCCCCGATTCACATCCCCGATCCTAATCACATTCGGCATTAGCGAAACGGTTCTGGTCGATACCGAACATCCTGGCCGTCAGCTCTGTTATTTCTGAACCGGCTGCCGTCATTGCGGCCTACTGAAACGACGTGGGGTCCTCTTGCTGTGTCCTTCATTGCGAGATGATGCCACGGGATCCCGACTCGAGAAGCACTTGCAGACGCGCTCTTTGCATTTCCATTAGCCACCCCAGCGTTTGCTTCCGTTCCAGCCGGGCTGCCTCCTGCAGCTCAGTGCGGTCAGTCCGCTCTCTCCAAATCTGTGCCACCATCTCTATAATCCTGACGTTTTGTCAAAACAGAGAAAGCTTGTTTGAGCATGGCGGTGTTTTTTTTTTTGTCACTTGTTCAGAGAAATGGCATATTTGTCTGTCAGGCTTTTATGATAATGACTTGCTGTTGGGTGTTAGGATAATAGCTTGGCTCACTAACTTAGTATCAAAACTGATTAAGCCAGGATAATCAGTTCAGGAAATATCATTCTAGGTACTCCCCTACCGTGTGCTTTCTGGGAAAGGCTTCAGGCCCCCTTGACCCTGTTCTAGATAGTTGACTGGAAGATGGGTGGACGTCGCTGCTGTATCAGCTACACCCATAAATAACAATACGGTGTCAACCATTTGCTAAACGACTGTCTCTGGTGTAGCGCTGTGCTGCTGTGTATCTGCGTCTCACGTTAAGATGACGGCAGTCCCTCTTATGTGTTCGAGCCCCGTTCGACTAGGTTTTCCCGCCAAAACTTCAGAGCTTTGTGAAAAGGTGACAGGTGAAGGTGAACTGCTCTGAGCAGGTGATGCTGTGTGAGTGAATGATTTTAGTCCATTTGTCTCAGGAGACACGGATCCCAAAACGCGCTGTCAGCATAAGAGGAAATTGAAGACACTTTATATATCGTCCTAGCACAATGCCGGCCTTCAATAAATAAAAGATATGGGGTGGCATTAAATTTGAGAGGTAGGTGCTGAAATGGTGCAATATGGAATGGATAAATAAAAACACATAGCTTGTGCTCGCGACAGGAAAGGGAGAGCACCCTGCTGCTTCCAGCCGAGGTCATCATGGTCCATGGAGACCCAGTGGGACCCCATCTCCCGTTCACCCCCAAGCGGAGGCAGCACCTGCTCATACTGACCGGGACGTGTTGGTGAGCAACGGGGTGACACGAGAATGTGATGTCAAATTTCGTGATTTGGGAGTGGAGCAAAGTGGAACAGTGAGCGTAGGGGAACAGAGAGACCGGGAGAAAGACGGAAGGAGGAAGGGAAGGAGAGGCAGGAAGATGGAGTTTGTAATGATTTTATTTTATTGTGTGAGTCTCCCTGGGTCCCTTTTCACCATGGATTTTATTACATAAAAGCTTCCTAAGTAATACAGACTAATCCCTCAATCCGAGTCTGGTAAAATATGTCATAGATTTGTAGAAGGTTGCCCTATACAAATCTGTTTGAACCTGTGTAGTCTCTCTCTCCCCCTCCTCGCCGTCTCTCTCTCGGCTTCCTCCTCCCGCTGGGTTATCTGCCAGTTTAAAAGCCAGGAAAGAGAAAGTCGAATTGCATTCTGCTCCCGCCTGTACTTGCCATTCCCCAAATCCCGGGATCATCATCATTTCCTTGGCTATGTCTGCCACCCCTGATCCTCCCCCCAAAACTGTCACTTTTCCAAACACTCACCCTTCAGGAGGACAAAGGGGTGTGGGCGGATTAGCCAGCAGTTTTTGCTTAGAAAAAACATGGAAGACCCCAGGGCCCTAATCCATATAGGCTGCAGCCAGCCCTGATCACGCGTTGCCAGGCCCAGCCGCCTGCTCTGCATGTCAGCCTCACAGCCTCACAGCTAAGAGGCTTTGCTCACCCCCCACCCAGCCCTAAACGAGCCCTCCCCTACAGGTGTAACGTATTCTCTCACCAGGTAGAGCACTTTCTTAAATCTACCTCCAGCGATTAGAGCTTTCGAACCAGTACTACAGGACTGGCAATGTTGGGGGGGAGGGTTCTTCCTTAATCCGCCGCCCTGTTGTAATGCCATGATGTTCCACACGTTTACACAAGTCCCCAGATAGACATAGGGACTGTGGATTCTCCTGTAACGTTTCATTCTATCCCATTTTTATCTGCCTCACCTGTTTTTTTTTTTTTTTGTTTTTTTTTTTTTAAACCTGGTCTAATTTGCACATTAGCCCTGGTTGCTAAGAGCAATGATGCATGAAGACTCAAACACATGCAAAGACCCTGGCACTGAACAAACAAGTGTAGCCAGTGACCCAGGGCAGCCCAGAGCCACTCAGATCAGTTCATAAACATTGTTAGGGTCCAGTCAAGACCTACCATGTTATTCAGGCCCATTTAATGTAAGTTAGATGAGCCAATGTCCTCAGTTGAGCAACGGGTATGCCTGTATACAGCATACATATGTAGCACAAACATGTCAGAAACATTCTATGAATGTCTCAGTTATCAGCACGTTAAGACTGTGATGTATAGTTCAGTGGCTTAGAGGTATGTGTCTGAGTCCCGAAGGTTGTAGTTTCAAATCCTGGGATTATCGAAGGATTCATATCACCATTGGGCCCATGGACAAGACCCCGATGCCTAGATGGTTCAGTGGTGCTGTGCACTGCCTGACCCTGTAGTTTGACTTCAGAAGTTGTTCTCACCTGAGTAACAGCATGTCTGTGGCTGTCTGCCTCTCATGGAGATGAAGATAGGACGTGTGAATACCACCCGTCTCCTCCATACACATAAATAAAGCACAACGACTCGATTCAGCGTCAGGTAATCAACACACAATGGCTACGTCTGAGAAGTGCTGACCCTTGTGGATGACTCCGTCCTGGTGGATTTCACATCCTAATTAGCAAATAGATAAAAGAAGACATTCTTTCTTCAGAGTGCGCAAGGTTATTTTGAGTTTATTGTGACTTTTATTTTCAGGCTTTTATCGACCCGTTTCCCAATGGCGCCAAGCTCTAATAAGAAAATAAGTAATCAACACACACAGAAACACACAGACACACTGTCTGCTACACACTTGGGGTCTTCCCATTGACTCTCTTATTAATGCAGTAAATGAATCTCAACTTTGCTCTAACTAAGCTTGGAAACAAATTAAAGTTTGGAGGAACGAACGTCTGAGAAACTCATTGCGTTTTGCTAGAAAATGCACGAGGCCTTCGGAAAGGGGGGGCATCTCTTCATAACGACAGCTCCCAGAAGTCCCCGCCAGGTCCATTTTTGTTCCTGTCCTTCTTGGGTACATTATACCTTTGCAACTTGTTCGTCAGTGTCTAGCGAGTTACACCTAGATACGATATATCTGAGTTAACGAGCTGACCCTGGGCTGATTAAAAGAACAGGAGTGGCTTTGCCAACCACCTACCTAAGGTTTACAGTTACCTTGTTTATTTCTGTACAGCTCCGCATTGTAGGAATGCCTAAGACATGTTCTCAGAAGGTCTCGATGTAAGTAACCGTGACCACCAAGATTTGAGAGCAACGTCTTTTTGATTCCCTCGGGTCCCTGATCATTAACTCGGAAGATGATTGCCTTGGTAGCAGCTTTATGGTGATGTGATACCTTAACCCGGTATGTTTTTTTGGAGGGGGGTGGGACACAGAAGCAGAAGATACTTTAGAGAATTTTTCCCAGACAAGTGAAAGAGACAGAAGATGGAGCGATCCTGAAGTTCAATAAAGCTGGTCCTCTGTGAGACATAAAAACTTATCAGCTTGGACTTTCTCATTCTAAACTCAGGACTGCTGGCTGGAGGGTTACTGTGTGGTTAAGGAGTCTCATTAGAGCTCAGGGCATAAAGAAGCTGAAAATGACTTGGGAACAGCGAGGCTAGGCATCTGCCTTACGTTTATTTATTAGTTTGAGAAGCTTAGACTGATCTGGGACAAGCAATCCAATACCTATATCTTCCATTGCTCCAAAACCCCTAAAAACCCAGAAAAACAAAAAATAAAATACCTACGTGTAGCTGTTCTGATGTTTTTAGATTTGGCTTTGCATTTAAAATGTAACGTTTGTACCAAAAGTAACATATGTTAACGCATCAATATAGCTTGAAACAGCTCAGATTCAGTACATGACTCAAACGTACAGAAGCAGGACCCTCTCAGGCTTGTGCCATTGATTTTCAGATGGTGTGTGGGACTCCCGTTGGCCAGTTTTACTGAAAAGCTTACAGTTTCTCAGGTGGGTAATTTACCAGATCGTTCAGGTTAAGTATGACGACTTCTCCCGAGAACTACGGTTTCCGTAAGCCCCCCCGTTGCCGCATCATTTGGGGAGGCCCGTCTAGCCACTCAAGCGTGCAACCGGCCAAGCTCTGGAAACCCACCGCTGACTGAGTTTGTCACAGTGTGTCTGTAATCTCAGCAAAATGCAGGCTTCCATGCAGAGTCACACAGCCCCGTGAGGATGCTTATGGTGGTGGTGGTGGGGGGGGGCATGGAGTGCAGGCCCCTCGTCAGCGGGTGTCCGAAGGAAACAACGCTGGCTGACTGGGGGCTGCACGAGCAGCTTATGTCTGTTTTTGAGCTCATAGCCAATAAAACCGCCCCCCCACCAAAACGTCATTGGGACACACCAGCTGAACAGCAACAGCGAACTAGCACCCAGCAGTCGTGTATATCTGTGAATCTGCTGCATGCCCCGTGGTTTTTGTTTCCCTCTCACAGCCTCTTACACCCCCCCCCCCCCCCCCCCCCCCCCCCCCCCCCCCCCCCACCCCCGACCCCCCCCCCTTTCCCCCCTGCTCGGCCCTGTCCCCCGGTCGTCTCCCGTCTCTGCTTCCTCC
>JAACJT020002891.1:0-10999 GCA_009936485.2 Gymnarchus niloticus | reverse complement strand
ACACAATCTACAGGTAGAAACATGTTCTTCATACATATTTCACTTGACCCATTAATCACCCATCGATCTTTCAATCATGTCAAGCAACATTTCAGGAATTTCATTTGGTTTAATTTGTTGTCCATCGCTATGTTTCTCTTTTCTCAGGTCCACTGTCTACCAACATGAACACTCCTCTGAAAACAACAGGTAAGTTAGTCTTCAATTAACATAACACTTTGAATATAAAATTAACAGCACGTTATTTATATTAAACACAATGAAATACATGCAGTATGCACTTAAAACCCAACATTTATGGAGTTACTAAGAGTAAGATTGAAGGTTTTAAAGTTCTCAGAGTTAAATATAATTACCCTTAAAGGAATAAAAAACTTATTTAAACTAATCTATGTTCAGAATATATGTCCAGCTCTCATATCTGCTGTAATCATTTCTGTAGGTCATATTTACAGTCTCTTTCTAACTGAAATCACTCTCCTCAGATTATTGTCTTCCAACAATCAGCAAATTAAACTATAGAATGTGTAGGTTTTGATACCAATTATGCATGACATATCTGTGCAGATGTAAGCAAACTTTTCAACTGCAAGAGATCCAAAGATTGAGTACCCTTTCTCAGAAGAATAATAGAATAGACATGAAGGCAACAAGGACGCCTCAGGCAGGTTTCTTCACACATTCCAGTGTCCCAGACCCTAGAAGAACTCCATGCATCCTGATTTTTATTAACATTGAGTCCAGGTAGAGCATTGTGAAGAAAGTTAATCATTGAAATACATGTTTGTAAATGAGAGGGAAGACAGCGTAATGGTGAGGATGCAGGGAGTAGAGCTGGCGAAGGTGGATGAGTTTAAATACTTGGGGTCAACAGGGAGTGCAGAAAAGAGATAAAGAAGAGAGTGCAGGCAGGGTGGAGTGGGTGGAGAAGAGTGTCAAGAGTGATTTGTGACAGACAGGTACCAGTAAGAGTGGAAGGGATGGTCTACAAGATGGTAGTGAGACCAGCGATATTATATGGGCTGGAGATGGCAGCACCGATGAAAAGACAGGAGGCAGAGCTGGAGGTGGCAGAGTTAAAGATGTTAAGATTTGCATTGAGTGTAACGAGGATAGACCGGATTAGGAATAAGTAGATTAGAGGGTCAGCTCAGGACACAAAAGCCAGAGAGGTGAGATTGCATTGGTTTGGACATGTACAGAGGAGAGATGCTGAGTATATTGGGAGAAGGATGCTGAGGATGGAGCTGGCAGGCAAGAGGAAAAGAGGAAGGCCAAAGAGGAGGTTTATGGCTGTGGTGAGAGATGACATGCAGGTGTCAATGCAATGCAATGCAATTTCAGTACTAGCGGAGGTGATATCCACACAGATGAAAGTGTATGACAACCATATGTGAAGTCTGTGATTGCTGGTGTCACTCACAAGAGGCAGGAGCATCAGTGCAGTCTGTGCAGAAAGGTTCTTAAAAGCCAGAAATGCTTAAGAAATCATCAGCAAATTCACTCATTTGAGAAACCACACAGCTGTGCTGAGTGCAGGAAAACATTTTCAAAGTTAAGCAATTTAAGACTTCACCAGCTGATTCATTTTAGTAAATGGTATGTGTGTGATGAATGTGGGAAGAGCGTTCATGTGTACAATGACTTAAAAAGACACCAGAGAGTACGCTCAGGTGAGAAACCATACAGCTGTACAGAGTGTGGGAGAAAATTTTCATACTCACATAAAGATATCACCAGCTGCTTCATTTTAGCAGAGAGCATGTGTGCACTGAATGTGCCAAGAGCTTTGCTCAGCACTCATACTTGGAAGTATGCCAGAAAGTACTCTCAGGTGAGAAACCATACAGCTGTTCTCATTGTGAGAAAAAATACTCACACAGAAGTGGTTTAATATTTCACCAGCTGATTCATTTTAATAAAGAGTATGTCTGCAGTGAATGTTGAAGGAGCTTCCATTCCTGCTCCTCCTTGAACAAACTTCAAAAAGTACATGAGAAACGACACAGCTGCTGTGAATGTGGGAAGGGGTTTTTCTGGCTCTCTGTCTTAAAAAGACACCAGAGAGTACACTTGGGTGAGAAACCATACAGCTGCAGCAAATGTGGGAAGAGCTTTTCTCGGGTTTTGTATTTAAAAGCCCATCAAAAAATACACTCGGATGAGAGGATACACAAATGTGGTCAATGTGGAAAGAGCTTTGCTTGGCCCTCCCTGTTAAAGAGACACCATAGAGTACACTCATTTGAAAAGGACTAAGAATGTGGCTAATGTAGGAAGAGTTTCTCTCATAAGGGTTGTGGTGGAAGAACAAACAACTCGGAGTCCAGAGACAGCAAATTCTTTATTATTTAGGTTATTCAGTGAACAGAATAAGCCGAGACAAGAGGAGTCGCGAACCAATACCCTCGAGTCTGCCAGCTACCATCTAAGGCAGGTTTATATATGTTTCGTCTTTCAAAGCACCCTTGTTCTCCACATTCCTTGTTCCTTATCTCGCTACCTCAAGGCTGAACCAAAGTAGTTCTAATTAGCCTCGTGACTATCCGTGTCCTTCAGTCCCATCGCCACCTGTGTCAGTTCAGTCAAAACACATTCCTCTTATGTTCCCGCTTCCCTTCTGGTACATTTCTACTGTTTACTAAAACTCTAAAGCAATACATATCAGTAATTTTCCACTACAGGGTGCTTTGAAAAAACCTTCCTTGAATGGATTCATACTGGCAAGAGACCATAAAGGTGCAGACACTGTGGGAAGACTTATCTAAATTATGATTTTTTACAGACCATGTGGAGACTTACTGTTAGGAGTGGCATTTCTTTTGGAGGAGAAGGAGCTGAGAAGTGGGTAAATCTTGTATTCAAAAACACGGTCATATCAATTTACACCTCTTAATAATGTTACAGTGGCCTAGAACATCAGATCTTTGAAGTAGGAAACTCCTTTTCTAAGCATGCTGAGCTTCACTGTATTAGATGTTTTTCCCTGTTTTAAAAATTTTGATTGGTTGTGCAGTAAAAAAGCTGGAGCCATTAAGGAAGAGGATGTACTGTAACACAATTTCTGACATTTGAAGTAATAGTTTTTATCACAGATTCTGACATCTGTCATTCAGCTCTGCACTTCCTACCATAGTAATTGCTAGTGACAGGACAAACAAGGTTTCAAACTCCATGGTGGGTGGGAGTATCCTGAAATAACCAATCAAGGCTGGAACTAAAGGAGGCTTCAAAATCTGTGGCAGCTATCACCAGCATTGACTGGTTAGTTTGGGATACTCCTGCCCACCAGTGGTTTTAAAGCTTTGTTTGTCCCATCACCAGTAAGTTACCCTTCCCATTTCTTGATCATCTACCAAATGCTGATCTGCAAGGAGAAGATAATGGCTGAGTGAGGGGAACAGTTAAACCGAGGCAGAAGAGGAAGTCACAATAACTGAAAATAAATTATCATTATTGTTATTGTGCTTGAAGACAGAATTTGAAGATCAGGAATTCAGTCACACTGGATGTTACACTAAGGGACAGATCAGTGTACAAAAATGTTGATAATTGCATTTATTTCTTGAACTAATAGGTGTAATTAGCCTTAAGCCATTGTTCAAGCCATGTATAACAAATCTCACAGGGTGAATTAATGTAAAGGGCTGAAAAGACACAGTAGAACAAATTAATACTGTATTCAAGCATTTAATTACTACAAAACAAGACTTATACAGACCACTGTAAAAATGCATAGTATATCGAGGTTAATCATTAATTCATGACCAAAGACACAAACCATGACAAAGTAGGACACTTTAAAATGATCAAAACTACAAAATCAAACCTATAAGTAACACATTATTTTAAATTAAGTGATTAAAATTTGTTTTAAATGCACTTACATTTCTGTAGAAATGACACTACATTTCAAAATAGCAATGATGGTTACCATGCATAACAATTTCAAAACACATAGAATCACACATTAAAAGATCAAATGGTACACGCTGCATCATACAGGAAATCACAGCAGAACTTCAGTTTACAGACATCATCAAGTTCCCAAATTAGTTTTGGGGCTGATCGATCTCCTGGATGATGGAATACATACAAGTAAAATGAATAAATGAATAATAAATAAACAAATAAACGCCATCAGGCTATAAACCTTCTTTGTATTCATAAAATCCCACTGGTATGATAGCAATACAACCACTTTAAAATCATTCCTTACTGGCCTTGGGTTTCTACTTCAAACTGATTTTCCCCACTTCTAACCTACCCCCCCCCAAAAAAGTAATTTTTATCAATGACCAGTAAATTTTCTGATGGCCATTTCAGCACAGTAAAATGTTTACCACACTGATCGCATTTGTATTTTTAATTTTTTTTTTTTAACCAGGATGGGTCACCAAAAAGTCTGTTTATCTACCTTATGAAGCTTAAATCTTCCCACAGTGGGTACACGTTTATGATCTCTTGTTAGTATGACTTCGTTTGTGGTTCTTGAAAGCACCCTTGTGAGAAAAGCTCTTCCCACATTCACCGCACACATACTTCTTACTGGCATGAATCAGCTGATGACATTTAAAACTGCTTGAGCAGGAAAATTTCTTCCCACACTCAGTACAGCTGTATGGTTTCTCACCTGAGTGTACTCTCTGGTGCCTGTTTAAATGGGAGACCTGAGCAAAGCTCTTCCCACATTCACTACAACCGTATGGTTTCTCACCTGAGTGTAATCTCTCGTGTAATTTTAAGCCAGAGACCCCAACAAAGCTCTTACCACATTTACGGCACACAAAATCTGTACTAAAATGAATAAGCTGGTGACGACTTAAATTGCATGGGCTTCTAAATTTTTTGCCACACTCAGTACATATGCATGGTTTCTCATCTGTATGTACACTCCAGTGTCTTTTTAAGTGGGAGCGCTGAGCAAAGCGCTTCTCACACTCAGTGCAGCTGTATGGTTTCTCACCCGCATGTACCCTCTGGTGGGCTTTTAAGTGGGCACCCTGAGCAAATCTCTTCCCACATTCACTGCAACTGTATGGTTTCTCGCCTGAGTGGATTCTTTGGTGTTTCTTCAAGTCTTTGGATGCATGAAAACTCTTCCCGCATTCACCACATGCATACTCTTTACTAAAATGGAGCAGCTGGTGACGCATTGCATTGCTTGCATATGAAAATTTTTTCCCACATCTGTCACAGCTGTATAGTTTCTCAACCGTGTAAATCCGCTGATGATTTCTTTGGCCTTTAAGATCCTTTCTGTACAGATTGTGCTTTTGCTGCTGCCCATTGTGAGGAACACCAACAGTCACGGATGGCTGTGATTCACTTTCGTCTGTGGGGATATCAGTTATGTTCACAGCTGAACTGACACATTGTGTTGTCATTACATCTGTCTTTAAGTTGTTATTAACTTCATTCACGTCTGTCTTCATAAAACCGTGGCCCTGTAACTGAGAACAGCTTCCTATCCTAACTTCATCAATCTCTTCTTTACACTTAGTGCTACCGCATGGCTGTAGAAAAGGGGGCTCCAGTTTTATACTGTCTTCTACATCCGGTTCTGTTTTAATGTGATCAGTATCCAGATGAGACATGGAGCTCATCTGTTCAGCACCGGAACTCCACACCTTAGATGATCCAATATAGTTGAAGTCCTGACTGTCAGGTTCTGTCTTCAGACAAGATAATCCTGGTTCTCTGTACTTTGTTCTCCAGTCCAGTGGAAGTCTATGGAGTACTACTGAAGCCCGTTTCAGTCCTGGTTCTGCCATGTCACCTTCAGTCAGCGTTGATTCCTGTGCTGGCAGCAAGTGTGACCTTCCTCTTTGACCAGATGGCTCCTCAGCTGATAGATGACTATGTAATGAAGAACAAAGAAATAGCAAAATGAATTACCACAAAACCAGATGAACAACTCGCTGCTTGTGACACAACGTTAATCAACATGTTTACTGTTACCAGTATGATGTCGCTCCGCTTTGAAAATATGACACCAGTAAAGTAGAGAAATGGATAGCACTCTTGAGGCAAAAGTCACCTCACTAATCACAGATGATCAGAGCAAGCCGAAAGAGCGTACAGGATACAGATTTTATTGCTTTGTGTAAAGGAGAGGTCTCACAGGATCACCAAGGTAGCCACTAGAGAGCTCTACCACATATAGTGCAGTCATCAGTTCCCTTTTACAGTCTGCTACAAACATTTCTCATCCATCAAACATCAGTGGCCTTGAAGCCTCTTTTTGCCAAATACACTTACACATTTTTTCATTGTACACTAGCTGACTTGTTTGCAAGCATCATTTTTGGATTAAGACATATTGCATTGCATACAATCATTATTTCCCTCACAGTATAGTCTCATCTGTATTTCTATACACTATATAATTGTGTAAAGTTGGGCCAGATAATTATTAAAGTGTTGTCAATAATTAGATATATGCAGCAAGTTTAACTGAAACCTACAGAAAACAGACGGCAATAATCAAATCAATTTATTGCAATTTGATGTCTTCCGGTTTCAGTGTAGGCAACTTATTAACCCTGCCAAAGTAATAAAACAATAATAATAAATAGTTAAAAAAGGTTACGACATGAGAGTAAGGCAGACTTCATATACACAGTACAATATAGGGGCAGTAACAATAAATATTGCTTTACTGTACTGATAACCATTTGGTCTGTTAGTATGCTCCTATCATTCGAATCACATGGACCTGGAGGTTTCTTACCCATAAAGCTGACCGGACGTCCCCAGATTTACGTCGTTTAGAGGTATTGCAATATTTTTCTGAAAAGAGAAATCCCCTTTTGTCCAGAATTTCAGGATTTTTTTTTAACCCACAAATCATACACGGCAACATTTCATAAACACGACAGTTGCAGAGACTGCACAATATTTTGAGCTATATCTCTAAAGAGATCATACGTAAAACACTGGCGTGTTATGTGTTATATGTAATAACATACAAACTAACACTTGCACCAAAACAAAAAGATGCGGAAATCCGAACCATGGCGGCTATACAAACAGCGTCCGCCATACCCCACGTGGCTTGTTAGATATACTATTTTGAATCTGAAATTAAAACCACCGAGAATTTTATCACAGTTGATCCAATTAGGAGACGTACACCTACAGAACTCAGGAGCAACTTCTAATGCGAGGTGAAAAGTCCCGTTTACATCACTAGTCTTGGACGGCTGGCTCCGGGCTGTGGTATTGCAGGGGCCTTATCCTGCAGAAAACGAATTATGGATGTGAAAACCCGGCATTCAGTAACAGTATAGCTCGAGTACTGTACAAAAAAA
Organism: Gymnarchus niloticus; assembly: GCA_009936485.2. Lineage (NCBI taxonomy): Eukaryota > Metazoa > Chordata > Actinopteri > Osteoglossiformes > Gymnarchidae > Gymnarchus > Gymnarchus niloticus. The sequence continues at coordinate 3,686 of JAACJT020002891.1, read as the reverse complement.
AAACACGAGCTCGGTTATGGAAAAGTTATACTAACATACCATACTATACCATACCATACAGGCGAATGTAAACCGGGCTGCGCTGCCTCGCCTCGAAGCGAAAGTGAATCCCAAAAATGCCCGGATGTAAGATGGCCGCCAAAACAGGCGGCATCCGGCTCCAGACGAAGCCAGGTGAGGGCACTCAAACTGGCCCTCGTTCACTCGGTTTTCTGCCCTTTCAGCAAGGGCACAAAATGTTAGCTCGACGCATCAAACGTATCCCATAATTCACGAGTCGTCAGGTGGACTCAGTACACCATGGCAAAGAATACACACAAATGTACGTTGCTATTAACTGAACTCTAAAGAATTAACGTATTAACATCAGATTGAAGTGTGAATTTTGTGAGTGCTGTGCTTTTTGTTGTTTGTTCATTAACAACAAAACAGAGCCTATGGCATTTTTCTTATTGTAATTAAGGAAAGATGAAGAAACATTGGCATCAATTGAATATCAGAAGGAAAATGAAGAGCACTTTTCAAACTGTGCAAAGACTGGCTGCATCATATACAGTAGCAACTGAGCCAAAGACATTGTAATAGCAGGTGTTCTTTAATTACTGCATCAAGTGAGTCATAAATCACCTTCACCAGTGGCCACACCTGGGATTTTTGCATTCCTGACCTGTCCATGGATGAGTATGCATTAGTTTCTGGAGTGTGGTGTCATATGAGACAAAAATGACAACACTGGTAATATGCCTACAATATACCAATAAATGTTTTTGGGCTCCCTCTGCTGGGACAATGGAGACCACCAGGTTCTTTCTGTCAGTTGCCCAGTCAGTTGTTGCTTGCATCTCAGGTGAGACACCCAAAAGAATGGCTGAAGGGTCCCCTGCAACAATTCCCTAAAATCATTAGACCAGGATGCAAACCTCTGTCAATGACAGTTGAATAACTTGAACACTTTTTATGATAGCAATGACAAAATATCCACTAGACACTGGAAATGTTGTCATACTCCCCGACCTGAAGATGATCCCAGGCGAGGATGCACCATCACTGGTGGATTAGTGGCATGTCACTGCAGAATACATGAAATTAGTCACTGGACAACACTGAATATCACACTTAGAATAAATGTAACAAAAAACTTCTGAAACCAATTAGAATCAGATAGCAGTACTTGTGTACATGTGATAAGGTTTCACTGGTTACACTGTAATGTGTACAGTGTACAGGGTGACACTTCATATTACAATATCACACATATTGCTTCTTGGAAGGACAGACACAATGAGAAGTATGTTACGTGGGTTGGGGGAAAACAACACTGGGCTAAGAGAAGACTACAAAGTAAGCCATCAGCATGAATGGCAGAATATAAAGCAATATCAGAACCTAATACAGATGAATTGTATATGTATTTGGATGACTGTGTACAGAATGGTACAGAGTTTTTATAAATCATGAGCAGTGACTTGCAGAAGAATGTTCCCTAGATATCTATATATAAATTGAGAATTCTCCCAGTCAGTCACATCTAAGTTAGTGTATACCAAATGTAATCAGCAATAATCCTGTCACTTATGTGTCATGCACCATTTATAAAACAGTTGTCATCTTTTCATTCTATTGGTGTGAAGAAACCACATCTCATCATTGTTGTTCTTGTTGTGTTAATGAACTTGTTCTGCCCAGTGCCAGCCAAAGGAGGATGGTCTTCCCCCTTGAGGCTTGTTCCTCCCAAGGTTCCTTCTTCCTGAGGGAGTTTTTCCTTGCCACTGTTACCTTTGGCTTATTCTCTGGGGACCTTTGGCTTGGACTTTGTAAAGCGCTTTGTGACAATGCTCTTTGTTAAAGGTGCTATATAAACAAAATTGAATTTGAACTAATTAAAAATTTTATTTTACAATAACAAAAAACTATAAGAAATAACACGCATATCAACACTGGAGATAAAGGGACATTACAAAAACCAGGTGTAATGCTATGTCAAAAACTTATCTGCTTTCCCCTCTGCTGTTCAGAAAATAGCAAGCGTGTAAATATGATGCCCTGCCATAAAAATGATATACATCACAAGCATGGTAAAAGTTTATGTAGTGCACAGAAATGTGTGCTTCGCAGGCCCCCAAGGAAAATTTGGCAGGGCAGGAAATTTTGACAGTAACAATGTATAAGGTTTGTAAAAATTCAACAAACACAACAGCAGACTTTCACAGATTAAATGACATCCAAAATTTAAAACAAGAATCACAAGTATTGTTTTTGTTTTGCAAATAAAAACTTTGCTCCCAAATATGTTTGTAACATGCAAATGTGCTGCCAGCTTCATTTGAGGAGTTTGTCACATTTGTTTGTACATTGGTACACACGCATTTACAGCTCTAACAGCATGTGTCTGAATCGCCTGCATGCATTTGCGAACTGTTCAAACATTTCTCCAATCAATTGTATGTGTAAATCCACAAAGATATTTCTTCCCCTGGACCAGCTCCATCCAATCAAGTTGTTGGACAACCTTTCACTAACGCCCACAATACTCTGGCCAATCACAGCATGCACATTGCTCATCCAATCAGCTCAATAGTTAAAGCAATCCTACCCTCATACAATGCCTAAGTCAGGCTAACAGTTAAACCGAGGCAGGAAAGGAAGTGATGACTGAAAACAAAATTATCATCATCTTTATTGTAATGGTGATTTAAAACAGAACTTGAAAATTAGCAATTCACCCAGACTGGATCTTATACAACAGTCCAGAACAAAGAAGAAAAATTCTTTGTAACTGCATTAATTTAAAGAACAAATATGTGTAATTAGTCTCAACACATTGTTAAGCCCAGGTATAACAAAGTTTGAAGAGGGAATTACTGTGAAGTAGTGAAAAGCTGCAATACAACAAATGAATATTAAAACATTTAATTACTACAAAAGAAAACCTATACAGACCACTCTAAAAGTGCAGGAATTGAGGTTAATCATTAATTCATGACCACAGACACAAACCATGGCAAATAGGACACTTTAAAATGATCAAAACTACAAAATCAGATCCATAAGTAGCACATTTCCTTTCAAATTAGGTAATTACATTTTAATGCATTTACATTACTGTAGAAGTAACACTACATTTCAAAATAACAGACCATTTGTTAGTCATCATGAATAATAATGTTAAAACACATGGAATTTTACAAGATAATGAGAAAATTGTACACACTGCATACAGGAAATGACAACAAAAGAACGATTTATAAACAGGATCATATTCCCAAATTAGGTTAGGGGCTGACTGTGCTCTCCTGGATCATGCTGTGTGTAGAAGCACTACTAAAAAGATGCACTGTATTTTTTGTGTTCATGAAATTATTGTCATTCATTTCATGACAATAATACAGCCTTCACATTCATCCTTTAATTGCCCTGACCTTTTTGTGTTACAATTAATCTAAATTTTAAACACAAGGGAAAAAGTATACAATAAAATGTAACAGAACTTGGCATGCTTTGAAGTAATGGAGTTTTCTACTCAATAGTTAATGCCATACTCCACAGTAACATTTTAAAGAAATGTTTAGTGATCTGACTCATCTTTTCTCCAAAACTGATTTCACCACTTCTCATCCACCCCCCCCCCCCAAAAAACAAACTCTAGGCCGACCACCCGCTGTGTCACCTCCAGAAATTAACTATCT
>JAACJT020002890.1:0-11001 GCA_009936485.2 Gymnarchus niloticus | reverse complement strand
CACCCCCACCTCCCCCCCCCTCTCCTAAAATGTCCGCTTTTTATCAGAGGGTTTTTTTTTACCCCGAGGAAAAAAGGGTTTTTACGGGAGGGGGGGGGGGGGGGGGGGGGGGGTGGTGAGAATTTTCACGACACCATCTCTGCCCAGAGGTCAAGCCCTCACGCGTGACTTTGCACAGGTCCTCACCCTTCAGCAAGAGGGGCATAAACGGGATCTTGGGGGGCTTCATCTTCTTAAAAGTATCCCTATAGGCCTTGTGATTCAGGGATGGGTCCTGAGAAGGGACATACAGATCGAGCTGCTGGGCAGAGTAACAGCCATATGGAAGGCATGCAGCACTCTCTGTCTCCCAGCTAAAGGCTTTTCATCGAACTCCCTGACACCAACATCACAGACATCACCCCCCAAACTTACTGTGAGCAGCTCCAGCTCAGAGAAAAGCTTCCTGAATTTTCCTGGAACTTTCTGTAGGAAACAAAGAAACAAAAACATAGAAAAAAGTGAACAGCAGGGCAGTGCCAGACCCTGACTCACCGTCTAATAAGGCAGCAAGGCGACTCGCACGCAGAGAGAGACAGGCACACACATGCACCCACCTCCCACGTCTGGCTCAGCCGGCTGACGGCTGCTGTGGTGAGGCCCATGATGATGGCAAAGGAGGAGTTGAGGTTTCGTTGGGCTTTGCAGCTGAGAGAAAGAGACAATGACTATTGATTATTGACTATTGACTACGTGATTTTATTACTGAAGTCCTCCCTCGCTCCACCCTCCCGAGGTTGCATCTGCTTTAAAACGATCAGAGGTCTGGATGCACGACATAACGGTTCCCTCAGTTTCTCCCTGACTAAAAGACGTGACTAACAGAATAAATATTTCATACATGCTGACGAGCCCCCGGGTGATTTTAGCCCTGCTCTCCGGTCTGTTCTGTGCTGCACTTACTGACTCACTGTGGTACATGCAGTGGGGGGGTGGGGTTTAGGGACGACTCCAACAGCTGTGGTCCCGGGCACCCAAATTCACCCGAGTCTCTGCCATACGTCAATTATACAGTACACCTAAGAGCCTCGTTCTTGGGTGTGGCCAAACCCAAATCTGGCACGAGACACCAGGAGAGGGGGAGGTATGCAAACTTGGTCAGACTGATGGGGGTGTGCCATATGGTGTGTGTGTGGCTTTGGGGGGTGTTCCTCCCAGTTCAGACAGATGCCCCCACGCTGACCCCCCCCTTGGGCAATTTCAACAACCCGACTGAGCCTGCATGTCTTTGTGGGGTTAGAGGGCAAGGGGGGCAGGGTGGGGCATGGGTCCAGCCAGGCCTCATGTCCTCCTAATATACCACCCCCCCCCCAAAGCCACCAACCACACCTCGGGACTATCATGTAGCCAAATTTCATTTTAGTACCTCACAGGATTTAAACTAGCAACCTTCTGGTTACGAGCTGGTTAGATGCTCTTCACTATTACTCCAGGCCCTTCTGTCTACAACGGGCCGACACAACGCTTTTCCTCCAGACACAGTGTTTGTTATTAACCACGTTAAAATGCTCTACCAGCTTCCATTCCTCTCTGCCTGTGCGGTGTTCACCCCCCCGGGGAAGGGGGGGGGGGGGTACCTACTGAGCAGCGAGCTTGATGAACTTCTTGAGCAGCTGCACACGCTTGGCAAGGGAGGCACACAGCAACACCTCTGTAGTCACCCACAGCTGCACCTCATTGCAGCGCTGCAGGAGCAGCTCCAGCGCTATGGTGTGCCCTCTACTGGCTGACCGGCTGAACGTGTGGTAGATCAACTCTTGCTGTGTGGGGATGGCAATTTTCATACTTCAGCTGTCAAAGCTCAAAATGTTACAGGTCTTGGTCATCTGAAGATGGAATCGATTACTATTTAATTATCCATATTAGCTTAGGTGACATGCTTTGTTAGACATACGTAAATTAAATAAATAAGGTGCCCTCCCAAGGATTCGAACCTGCGACCTTACGCACACACACATTTTACCCATGAGAGCTACCTCATGTATCGAGCTGAAGAGACTCCAGTCGAAGTTGGTGAGAGCAACAGATACATCCCAGGTGTTCAGGCCTAGGAGTCGTGAGGCCCGACGTCCGAGCTCCGTGCTGTCCATCAATGGCTTCTGGGGGAGGAGCAGGGAAGGCTGTCACACATGGGCATCTCTCCCATCTCATGCTGAAGACCCACTCCAAACCCAGGACTTGTCTAAACTGTGCCACTGACAGTCCCATTCCACTACCACTACACCGAAAATGGACCTCTTTTCTATGGGCTCTGGCGCCCCCTGCTGTACGGTAGATGTCCAGCATTGGCTGCCTTCACACGTTACATCACAGCACTGAGGTAACATCTCTCTATCTGCCGATTCATCTAGATGGGAAGCCCGTGTTTCTCCTCCCGCTATGAATGACCCAGCGCCTTCATCTACTGCAACTTCTGCCCACACAGTGAGCGCAGCATAAACACTCAGTCGCTTAGATCCACTTTGTGACCAGATGCAAGGGTTGGCAGCTGGGTCAGAGAGCGAAGAGAGAGGAACTCGTCCTGGATTCGGACGGGATGGTGAAGCCAGAAAACTGGCTACCATCTGATGAGAGACCCACATTTCAATAGTCAAAAGACAGACAGACAGACACAACCACACCTGCAAAACACAACAACCCGCTAGAACTCAGGAGAACCTGCTTGGCATACCATTATGTCACCCGCGTCCTTCCGTTGTGCCAGCAGTCTTTCGGGTACGGCCAGGGACTCCGAGCAAATGCTGTCATGAGGCTGTAGGACGAGCTTTTCTGCACGGCGAGAAGAGTGCAGAATCGGCATCCACGGCATGGTGCTTTAAAGGGACGTGGCACCCTGCCCGATGCTGACTGGTGCTACTCCAAGAGAAACTGGTTCTCTGACCCTCCAGCCATATCAGTAGTGACATTATAGCATTTTGCTAAGAACGTCACCAGTGGTCTCTGCATGTCATTTCAAATTCAGCTGAGGGGGTGTGGCAGACCTTACCTCCAGTGTAGGTGACAGCTACCAGAGTCAGCTCCTCCTCTGCCTGCTCCATCTTCTCAGCCACAATCCGGAGCAGGTCCTGGGCCACCACCGTGGCCTTCGTCCGCACACTCAGGTACGAGTCCCCAGTCATGTAGACGCGGCAGAGGACTTGGGGGGGGGGGCATTTACAGGTAAGCACCCATCAACTCTGCTGCCGACCGTTAGATTTGCTTAGCCACATTGCCTATCTGTCCATCTAACCAGCAGGTGCACAGGATAAAGTGAAAACTGACCACCCCGTCATTAATCAGCCTGCTTCATTAGGTACGTAGGTTATCCACAGAGCTACCCCCCTCCCACACACAGTCAGACGAGGCCCCGCCCAAGCGAGCGGTGTATCGGCCCTCCTACCTTCCTTGGCCTCACTGTGAGGTGTCCTTAGCTGTAGACCATTCTCCCTCAGACTCAGCTGGTGCAGGAGCGCCCTGTTCTGTGATCGTGGGAGCAGACACAGGACAGCGTGTGAGGCCATCGTGTCATGGACACCGTATCGCAGAGACTCCCGCAAAAAGCGAGGCATGGGGCAGGAAGTCGTATGGGGGGCCCGCAAGTCACAGAAACAGGCAAACTGACACTCCATCCACAAGGAAACTGGCAGTAAAATTATAATCGTCAAAGCGTGCCTCACGGCCTTGGCACAGTCACCCTCAGTTCTGTCCTGAGTAACCACGTTGGTTGCGTGTCGTGGATCTGACTGATCAGGCCATTCAATAATTTTTTTTTTTTATAAATTCATAAGAGTTAAAAAAAAAAAAAAAAAAAAAAAAAAAAAAAAAAAAACTTTTTTACAAGGACAGGCAAAAGCAAAGTTGTGTCCCGCTTGCTTCACCTTTAACATTCGTACCTTTTTGCGTGGCGAGTGTTCATCCACCGTGCTGTGGGAAAAGGGGGAAAAAAAAAAAAAAAAAAAACATTAAGGGATGTTTTAAACGGGACATTAGCTGTTCACGTATTCCGCTGAGAAGAGCACATGAGCGGTATTGATCTTCAAGGATGCGAAAATGCGATTCGCTGAATCACCGCATGAGCAGAAAAGGTAATTAAAGTCATCATCATTCAGGCCGGCACGTCGATAACGATGGCAGCCCTCGATCAGCGCATGACAAGGCTCCCGCATCTGTGTTCTTTCCACGTGGCTGCTCGTCTCTAGGTGAGTGACGGGATCCACCGGGGGGTGGGAGGGAGCTCCCAGACCAACGTCAGCCTTTTAACGGGCTGACAGGCCGAGTCGGCGTTCTCCCATGAGCCCTAAGGCTTCACGTTCCAAGCTGACTGTTTGCTCCGCTGACAAAGAAGTCAGAGGTTAAAGAGGACGGCCAAATAAACGCAGATTTGTTTTATAAGCTGGGACCAGATGGGCGACATGGAGGGCAGCTGTCAGCTCGCCAACATCTGGAACGTCGCACACATCTGGAGCGTTACACACATCTGCGTGCGACTAATTGCTCACTGCAACTGCACATTTCCGGCACTCACAAAAAAAAGCTTTTACAACAAGAAATTAAAGAATTCCAAGGATTCTTGATTCAGGTGTAACTCAGATGGCCCTCCGTCCGTTCGTCTGTCTGTCTGTCTGTCCGTCCATCCATCAACCTAATCCAACATGGAGTCGCTGTAGGTGGTTCAGACTAATCTTTCCTTCATGGTCACAGTTCTTCACACCACCTTGAGGAAAAACATGAGACAGAGTAGGTGACTGTCGCCGTGGTATTGGGCAGAGACCGTCCCGGGCGCTGTCTCTCACCCGCTTGCGGATGGTGTCAGGTTACGAGCTCGCTGACCCGATACGCCATTTCCATACGAGATCGATGAGACCACCCACCCCCGGACATTGCCTTGCCTTGTTTTCACATAGAAGAATAAAGGAGGCCTTGTAGCCAATGAGATTCCTCCACTATCTAACTGTCCAGTCTGATTGAGGTCTGCTGTAACCGTGAAACATACGTCCTCACAGCCACGTCTTCATAGATCCAGTCATTTGTATCACTGCATGTCCTTCTTCAGACGTAGCCATCTACTGATTATTGTGTTTGCCTTGGTAAGCAGAGGAGCCTTTGAAGTTCAGCTAACCATCTGGCAAACTGTCGATTGAATCATCTGGTTAACGTTAAGATAGTCAACCTGCCACCCTGACCCTTCTCAGTAGGCTTTTCCTTAGTAGAAACGCGGGTCAAAACACACAGTTCAGACGTCTGTCATATGCCAGGCCATGCTGTTCAGCAAGCTGGAGGTCCGAAGGGTAACCCAGCAGTCTCACACACATACAGTACGGATCCTAGAATGACAACTTGAGACACAGGGACAGCCAGCGAAGAGAACAGTGTGAATGTTCACCCTACTCTACAGTTAAGGGAGGGTCTGCTGGCTTCCCACCTCCGGCCGAGGGGCTCAGAGCCAGCTCTGTCACGCAGTGTACCCTTCCAAAAAGTGACCAAGAGAAGGACCCCCGTCCTTTCTGCGAGCCCCTGGGCAAGCTGTGATCTTCGGGGAGCGGGACAAAGTGGAGCTGTGTTCCCAGAGGCGAGTAGATGATAGGGATCTTCTGTTCTCTCCCAGCATGCCAGTGGTTCCCGCATGTTTTCTAAAAAGCCCCCCTTCTGCAAATGAGAATATTTTAAACCCCGCTGCGCCACCTCCCACCACACACACACAGCCGCCGTTTCCCATGCTACCCGTTCTCCAGGTGCTCCCCGTGACCCAGTCCCGTTTTAACTCCATCACTCCTTCCAGTTCTGACCTTCCCCCCAGGTGCCCATTCTCCCCACCCATCCCTACTCCCTCCTGCTCAAGCGGTCATTCCGTCTCTAAACTTTCTCAAAGTTAAAACTACTGCATGGCGCGGGAGGTGAACGCTCCCTGGCTGTTAGATGGGACGGTTCCTGTGAGGGCCAGAGTTGAAATTCAGCTGACAAGCTTCACTTAAACATTAATCCATCCAGGTGGTTGTGAGACGGGGGAGTGGCTGACTTACTGTCGGCGGTGTATACGCAGTATTTTCTGGAACTCCTTCAGCTCCCTCTCCAGGGTGGGGTACTCGTACAGGTCGTCCAGGACACATCGGTACAGGGTCTGCAGGCGAATGGCAGGCCGGTGTTTTACACGTGCTTTGGCAAGACGTTCGGCACAAGACGGACCTCGAGACACGACGAGACCCGGGTGGCGCGGCTAGCTGTGGGTTCGAGTTCTGGGAGAGACACCGAAAGCACTGGCAGATGTGTGTGAGAAGTAAAAAGGATGACTGGACGGACAAGTCAGAAACGCGTTTGTAATTGCGAGTTTGTGCATGGTCTGGTCATGTCATACTGACTGAAGGGGGCACTACGGCATCTACAGAATTTGGTCAAACAGACCCGATTGGTGGCCTCAACGTCCACACCTCCTATCGCAGTTTGACAGGATCGATTCCCAGGTTCTGCGGGAGTACAAGAGCCTCCATATCAGCTTAGATTAATTCCAACAACACGGACATGCAGCTACCACCTCCCACATGGGCGTCTACTCCCCAGCACCTGCCCAGCAGCCCCGCCCTCTCCGCTCAGGGGCTGGTAAATGCTCCTGGCGAGTAAGGAGAACGGTCATCCTCCAGCGAAACTACCGCTCACCGTGTTGCCATGGCAGCAGGCAGACCGAGCTAGGAGGGTGAGGCGTCGACCCAGTCGAACCTGACGTCAACGCTCCCCGAGGAAAAGCCCTCCTGAGCCTTACTGTTAAATGGATTAACAGATAAATAAACACGCTGAGACTGAACCGGGGGATTCTCTAGGATTTTAACAGCCCTTTTCATGCTGTGTAAAGTAGCAAATGTGACATTTTTTTCTACGGTTACGTCATTAAGCTGCATGTTAGTATATTGCCCCTCAGATGTGAAATTCGGATGGTGTCACATGATCCCAAGGGCAGCAAACACACAACCTCCTGTCTGAGTCGCAGATCACTACACAGCCACAGCACGACCACAAACACCAAGGCACCGCATTCAAACAAGGGTCTCCTTCGGGATCTGTAATGCCGTTGATTCCAGTAAGGACCTGGAATGCTAAAGAATCCCGAATATACGGAGTAGTGGGAACGCGGAACCGGAAGTGCGTTCTCTGTCTGGTCTATGCAAGAAAAAGCCTTCTCTAGTTACAAACCACACACAGCTTTTGTGTGCGTGACTGTGAATAGTCTCAATGAGACTGGGTTAGACACAGGACTGGGTCCGGTCGACCCGAGTGAGCTGTGACATACCCCAAACCCCAACCTGACCTCGACACCAAAGACAGCCGGAACATTTCAGACACCTTCATGAAGAGCTTGACGTTCTCCTCTTCGCGCAGGAAGTCCCGGTAGAGGGCAGTCCACTGAGACACCAGATGCAGCACCTTTCGCTTGCGATACAGGGCTTCTTTCCCTTCCTCCTTCCCCTGGCATCTCTTGGTGCAGTAGGTGAGGGCGGAGAGGTCAAGGAAGACGGGCGGCAACACAGGGCAGCGTCATTATGGGCTGGCCTCGCCAAACGGAGACTTCTGCTCAGTTAGCTGATGCTTTTCCCAGTCACCCAGGTGGATGTTGAACAGGAGAAGCTCACAGTTAAGTAAGTCTCTCTATCAAGGGGACTAATTGTGGGATTTGAACCAGTAACCTTCAGGCAATAAACTCACTTAGCTCAGAGGCACCACAAAAAAAAAAAAAAAAAATAGCTGAATGTTCTGGGATGACGTTACACTGATTTTAAACCATTACTGACCCCTTAACTATAACTAATTCAGTCATTCATCCATCCATCCATCCATCCATGGTCATGGTGACCCAGATCCTATCCCAGGAAGCATCAGGTTGAAGGCAGGTCAAGAGGATAGTGAGTGTGTTTGTGTGTGTGCGCGCTTCAGACCCCCAAAGCAACTTATAAACTTTCTTATTCAACCAAACCGCCATACACACATTATACGTGTGATGGAAAACATTCTCACAGAAAACAGAGGACCAAACTACCTTTAATTTCAAGCTCCGGTGAGATACACAGGTAAGCATGCATCTGTGAAGTGTTCATGGATTTCAAGAAACCGCCCCATTTGCCCTTGAACCACCCCTGTGTTTTGTAAACTGCAGTTCATCTGGGAGGATGCAGTAGTGGTGGCGGGTGTAAGCCCGTGGGCGAAGCTCTCTGGTGGGTGCGAGCGTGGAGAAAGCAAAGAGAGCCTAATTACACTCTGCAGGAAACTGCCACAGGCGATCATTAAGAAAACGAGGCAGATTAATCAAACTGTCTGCTGTCGCCTCCGCCGAGAGGGAGCTGCGGGCTCCTGAGCCCCACGGTTGGAGCGCTGGCCCGCGGCCACGCCTGCTCTTTCCGCTGGAGTTCGCCGGTGACAAACGTGATGCTTGGGACCGGTGGGTAGGGGGTATTTATTGACATCCCCAGTGACAGGGAACTGGTGTGACTTCACTGGCGAGGCAATGTAACTGCAACACGTGACCGTTGTTGATAGAACCTTCTAGAATGAAAATACTTGCAGTCTTGCAGCATTGCTGCACGGTCTGAAATACGCCTACTCGCCATGCAATGTTAGAATACTCTTCAGCAGAAACTTGACTGGTTGTTCTTCCACCTCAGAAGGACAACTTTATCCCCAGCTCACGACGCTGCTATTTCCCCCACGTTTCCATGATGGTGCCGCTTTTATCGCGCAAGTCATGTGACCATCGTACGGTGGTCCTGAAAGGATATTGTCCCAGCAAGGCCTGACACAGGTCACTGGTGGACATGAACACAAGGTAGGTCAACAAGAAGTCATCCAGGAGCATCTCTGAAACAAAAAACACCAGAGTTGAAAACAACTTTAGTAATGGACAAAAAGACAGTAACGATACACACAAACACACAACAGGTCATGTAGAGATGTCAATTAGCCTAACTACACATCTTGTGATGCTAGGATGAAGGACATTACTGATATCAAACTCACTTTCATTTTTTTAATAAAGCCATCCTTAACACCATTTATAGCCAAGTACAGTGGATGTACAGTGGATCTGGGGATAACAGAAGATCCATGCTTTGGTTGGAGGTGCCAGCCCAACGCTGCACTGTGCCCCAGGGCAGCATGGTAAAACACCAACACCAAGGCCATTCCAGAACCAGGACAGCATAGAACAACTTCTTTTGAGAAAAATTACAGCTGATATTCAAAAGGTTTCACAGGCAAATTTGCAGTACTCTACTGAGCCAAGTTCCCATGCGGAATCACCCCAGGATTACCTCCTGTGTCCTCTAGGGGTCCTTCTCTGTGCTTGCTGGCCAGAGCTATTGCTGCCAGACCATTTTCCCATGTTCCTCCTACAAACATTTCGGAACGGCTGGCAACCACACAATCCTTCTTTAACATATGGCCACCATAATCCCAAAATCACAAGGCCGCGAGGAAATCTCGCTCCCTTCGAGCCCCAAGGTTAAAAAAAAATTAAAAATAATAAAATGCCGTTTTCACCCCAATGTTGTTTTCGCGGCCTGCCCATGCCCGCTAACGGCAGCCATACGGGACGAATCAGCCCTAAAGCGTGAGAGGTCCCTCTCCTCATCACCAACCCGTTAAAGCATCTGGGACGCAACCCTACGCCTGGAGGCTCAAATGCACAACACACCATTTGTTCTGCCCTCTGCTGTAGCTGAACGAGTTTTGGGAGACCAGCAGAATGTAAGAGGTGACTATCGGCCAAAAAAGTAGAGAAAAGCCATGGAGACCATCGCAGAAAAGACATGTCACCAGATATCAGCAAATTCCCATAAAACGAGGAGGGTCAACCATACATAGACAGAAGCAGAATGGACATGGAGTTCTTGAAGGATTAAAAATATGGGCTTGTAAGCCAACGGCTTGCTGGGCCAAAGCCCCTCGGGGCAACCCGTTCCAAGACACCCAAAGTGACGTGAATTACAGAAGTCGAAAAAACGAATCTGAAAAACCATGACCTGCATAAAACCGAAGGGTCAGCAGTCCTGCACTCCTAACCAGAACATTCAAAGCATAGCCCTGTGGTGCTCAGCACCACCACACGAACAGGAAAAGCCCACCATGCTTCAGGAAGTGCGACTGTGAGACGCGCAAACATGTCCGGGGTCTGGAAAAACAACGATGTTTATTCAGTCCTTACTTTCGAACAGAAGTCCGTCTATCTTCACCGGTTTACATTCGATATTACGTGGAGTATAAATATTTACAAAACAAAACACTTTCTCTGGAAAGGAAATTTGAAGGACGTTGATATAAAATGGGCATGTTTTGATCTGTGGGGATCTAAAACATAAGAAAATGGCAGAGACATTCTCTTTTTGCCGGCAAACAGCGGAACTTTGTGGTCGTTAATGAATACCGGCAGAGAGACCAGATTTCAGCCACCTGTCGCCCATCCATGCCTCGGGTTCCAGCAATCAAACCATCCTCCTCCTCTCTGTCTACAGCATTTTTCTTAAATGCTAGTGCACACCAGGCTTCCTTACCGCCCACTCGCACCACAGCGATCAGTTGCACGTATCAAGCTTGCTCCGATCGGAGTGGCCAGTGAGCTAGCCTCACATTGCTGAAATCCCATTATGGCAACAGTGGCTCCACCATGACCATTTCCCTTCAAGCAAAGGATCTATTTGACTTTTCATTAACCCTCAGATGCTCACTTTGACAGGCTCTGGACTTCTCCTGCAAATCTGGCAAGGATCCTCTTTTTTCTGCGTGACAAAACATGGGGGGGGGTTGGTAGAATCTCAGAGAGCTACCTCAGTCTGAGGAGATGGCAGACCTGGGAGAATCCCGCCCACATAATCAACTGAGCATTGGGGAACGAGGTGTTTGGTGCCTACCAAGACAGCAGCATACGGGGGGGGGGGGGGGGGTCGTTGTTGCCCCGCTGGTCCTTGGGAAAGCGGCGGGGAACCACGCCGGGGGGGGATTTCGGCG
>JAACJT020002889.1:0-11001 GCA_009936485.2 Gymnarchus niloticus | reverse complement strand
GACCTTGAGGCAGACATTGAGACAATGGGGTTCACTTGGAACCAGTTGGAGAAGACAGCCCAGGACAGAGATGTCTGGAGATCCCTTGTGGGCAGCCTATGCTCCAGGAGGAGTAACAGGCGAAAGTGAGTGCCATATTGACTTATGTGATATCAGGTGTGACAATGTTAAGAGCCTTTTTGCTCATTTAAAAACACACATTAGAGAGGGAAAAGAAGTGTCTTGTCCATTTAGACAGTGTGACAAAAAGTTTGCAGTTGTGTCTACCTTTACTTCTCATATATCTAGGAAGCACAAAGATTCTACTGAACAAAGTCTTGTGGACTCCATTGTAAATCCTCACTGCTCCTTTGTCTCTGAGCAGTCAGATACGCAGGTAAGTGCTCCTTCTAATGTTGATGAAAGTGCTGAAGAGGTCTTCCCAGAAATCACTGATGAAGCTCTGCTCTTGAGATGTCTAGGCCAGTTTTATCTGAAACTGCAGGCCAAATTTCTGCTTCCATCCACTGTTATACAAACAATTGTTGAACATCTGCAAGAAATACATGACATAAGCCAGTCACGTTTACTTGTCAAACTGAAAGAAAAGTTGGTTACACTTGGGGTCCATGAAGCTGGCATAAGTGTGGTTATTGATGCCTTGAAAACTGAAGATCTCTTTCGAACTTGCAATTCTCACACATTGAAAACTGACCAGAGAAGGAAAACAGTTTTCAAAAATAATTTCAGTGACATTGAACCAGTCCCTATTTGTCTGGGGCAGAATGAGGCAGGCAAAGAATGTTTTGCACATAATAGTTTCTTTGACTGGAGCATAGAGTCTCTATTTCAGATTGACTCAGTTAGGGAACATCATAAACAAGTGCATACAATTTTTCAATCTAAAGATGTATTTCAGGATGTTTGGGATGGCAAAAATATGTCAGCAAACGTTTTTTCAGGAAGAGGCTTTGTTTGGCTTGATCCTGTATCAGGATCCCTTAGAAGTAGCCAATCCTCTGGGATCTGGGAAGAAAAAACACAAAATACTTTGTGTGTATGCTACTCTTGCAGACATTGTACCACACCATAGATCAAGCCTTGACCAACTGCAACTTTTTCTGCTTTGCAGAGAGCAGGATTTCAAGCATTTTGGCCAAGAGAAAGTCCTGGGTCCCCTGATAAAAGACTTTAAAGATCTAGAGGTGAGTGGCATTACTTTTCCTGATGGACAGGTTTGCAAGGGAACATTGTGTTCCATTGTTGGGGATAATCTCGGTGCACATAACATAGGAGGATTTATAGAGAACTTTAGTAAGAGTGAATACTTCTGTAGATATTGTAGCATTGACAAGGCAGCATTTCAAGCAGATCTTCTTTTCAAAGGCAGTAAGCGAACAGTTCAGTTACATAGAGATCACATCCAGTCTCTGAGTACTAATGCAACGTTTAGTTCTAGTGGCGTGTCAAATTTGACTCTGTGTTTAATGAGCTCAGTTATTTTCATGTCTGTTAGCCAGGGTTACGTCCATGTCTTGGCCACAACCTTTTTGAAGGGATTGTGTCATCTGATTTGGCATTATACATCCATCATTTTGTAACAGTCGACAAGTCATTCACATATCTGGAACTGAATCGACGGATAAATCAGTTCAAGTACTTGGGTAATGATGGTAAAAACAAACCCAGTGAGGTTAGTACAGGGGGAGAAAAGCTATCTGGCCATGCAGTACAAAACTGGTGTTTGCTCCGGATGCTGTCAGTCTTGATTGGAGACAAAATCAGTAATCCAAGTGATAATGAAGTATGGAGGTGGGTTTTGCAACTAAGAGAGATTGTAGAATTCACATGTGCACCAGCTATTTCCACTGGTCAGGTAGCCTATTTAGGAGTTCTAATCGAGGAATATTTGTATTTTTGATGGCATGCCTTTCCTAATCAGCCGCTAAAACCCAAGCATCATTACCTTAGTCAGTATCCTGAGCTGATTGTCCACTTTGGGCCTCTCATACGTCTGTGGACACTAAGATTTGAGAGCAAACATACGTATTTTAAGCAGTGTGCCAGGAAATTGCACAACTTCAGGAATCTTTGTAGAACCCTGGCAGAGAGACATCAGTTGTTGCAGGCATTTCTTTATGCTGGAGACTTTTTTCCAGCAGATGTTGTTGTGGAGAAATGCACAGAGTTCTTTTTAGGGGACTATAATGATGAGATTAGACAGGCAGTTTCACATCTCAACTTGGAGTCTTTTAACACTGAGATAGCCCATGAAGTTACAGTGAAAGGCACGAAATACAAAAAGAACACGTATTTTGATTGGTGATCACGAAGAAGGCATTGTAGTTGGAAAAATTAAAGTAATTCTTATTCGTGATGGTTCAGCAGTATATTTCATTACAGAGATGCAGTGCTGTGCGTCTTCCTGACATAGGTGTTTATATCCTTAAAACACTAGAGAAAATGTGTTGTGTTAACCATGAGAATCTCCTGGATTACTACCCCTTGCCCGAGTACATTGTGTGGGGCACGCCATTACTAATTCTTCACCATTCCTTCCTGTGTTATTGCAAAGATGTCCATCTTAACCAAAGACATAAAGGCCATCATTCTTAAGACTCTGCCCAATGTATCTGAAGAGACCTGTGTAAAGATTATTTACATACTCCAGAACTGTGGAGTGGAAAGTAAAGAAGACCTACAATATGTACAACAAGAAGATATTTGTGAAATCTTGCCAGTAATTCAACTTAGGAAACTACTGGAAACCTTTAAATTGGGTAATGTAGACCTTATGTATATCATTAGGGTGGGTCAATGGTTTTCAGTTCTGTTCTGGAGTAGCACTGCCTTGCACATTTTAGAGATTCTCCTGCTTGCACCACAAATGATCTAACTAATTAGCGCATTAGCTAGCTTTTTGAAACACTTCAAAATGCAGGACAGTGGTAATACAGGACCAGGATTGAGCCTACTGATTTGGACAATGATCATTGGCCTAAGTACAAGAGGACTATTGTTCCACTTGCAATTTTCCAGTTATAATTGTAACTTTATTAATGAACAGAGTCAAATTACTTAGTGTAAGTATAATTTGACAGATTTTTAGTTTGTAGGCTAATTGCAAAAAATTGCATAAAAGTTAAGTGAAATTTCTGACTAAATTGTTCATTCTGTTGTCTTTTAGAGACAGAGACCATCACTTTGAATTTGAGCGTAGCTTCAAGCCATTCACCACTCTCCAGCCCAACAACATGTTCCAATGCATCACTACATTCAGATTCTTCCATGTCCAGTGGCTCTGAACAGTCTAGCTCACCCTTCACATCATTGCCTTCAGGAACAGAAAACAGCAGCCCCAACACTAGAGGTCCATTACACATCTCAAAGACATGGCCCGAAAGATTTCAAGTCCGATGGGAGAGAATGCCACCAGGAATCCAAACAGCAATTTCTGCTGGGAAGAGACCTAACCCTACAGAACGGCGTCAGATGATCAGAATTCTTGTAGATGAGATGCGCAAGTTTGAGCTGTGCCCTACCTGAGCACAGTGTTTCACTGTCTGTAGAAACATTATTCAGCAGTATCCTAATAGTTCTGCAGACATTTTTCCTGATGGTTCACTAATGGCTGGAGGTTATTCATCACTACTGATACAAGTCAAGACACGTGTTGAGAATCTGAACCGTGACAGTAACTACATACATCATAGAGCTTCAGCCTCAAGCACTGGATGCAAGACAGGGCCAACGGACACTTATGGTTGTGTTAGATTTCAGCCTCAGCTCCCACCTGAAGAAACGGAAGAATCAGTGGAGGCCAAATGTCAAAGGTTACAGGAGCTTTATAGTCAGGAGGGTATGGGTGGAGTAGAGAGAGCTGAAGTAAAAAATCTAATGGACACTACATTCTGTCTTCAGCATCAGCATTTAAATGCAACACCACCACCTTTAGTTGAAGACGTTAAGTCCATCTTCCGCCATTTTCAGTTGCTAACTGACATTTATTTTGTTGCGAGCTTTGGAGCTTTCCGTGGAAGAATGTGGAGGAGCCATTACGGAATACTTTAAAACCAAATCTAATGAAGCAAATGTAAAGGCTATCCTCTCTAAAACTGAAAATGTAGAGGAAGCATTCTGTGTTGTACAGCTGCTTATGGCACACTTAAGAGAGAATGCCAATGGGCTCATGTTTCATGCAGAAGTAAGTTTACTTTTTTCTTTTGTTATAATTTGTTTAATCTGTTACACTAACGATATGAATCTTACTGTTTTCTTGAGGCAAGTACCACCACAGCAGATGTTGAGAGGATCCTCACACTCCCTGCAAGTCCTCGGCTGATACTTCTTGGTATGTGCACAAATAACGGCTGTGTTTGAGTAGAATATTCATCACTGCCTAAGACTTTTGCATATTACTATATTTGATTTATTCAACAAAGCAATGTAACGTATTATGTAATATGTCATTAAAATTAACTGATTGTAGGAAACATTTAATCTTTTTAGATGCAAAATATCTCACGTACCTGGACATGTCACTTAGTCACTCACTGTCACACTCTCACTTACACACACTCACTCATTCACTCACATTCACTGTTTAGCAAACCAAATCCAAAATAAGTGCTAATGCTTTGCATTAATGACATGGTGTGTCCTTGTTACTTAAACAATGTTTTTGTACAAATCTCAGGTGGAACAGAGCTGGATGTTCAACGCTGGCTGATTAGTCTTGAAGGTCATGTCATTTGTGAAGGTATCATACCTGGATTCTTCACTGGGCTTGCAGCTTTGTTTGCAGTGTACTATGTGTTCAACTTACAGTACCAGGAGGAGGCCTCTTGTACTTTGGAGTTCATTCAGAGGTAAGACATCTTGTTGTCTGAATCTTTTTTTTTTGTTCTTTTGCCGATCTCAGTTCCTGAATCACTCTGAAAATCACCAACTAATTGCTGTTGTATACTGCTGTGTTTTCAGGCGCTTCATTGGGATAAACCCCGAGAGGGGTTCAAAGACTAGCCGGGGCAAGGTGGTCTCAAAAAAGATGGGTAGAATCGTCAACAAGAAATCTCTCAGTCAGTCCTCGTGTTTCCACACTCTTAAAGAATCTCATGGACTTTCAGTGGGACTTCATTTAGGCAAGCAATATTTACACATACTAATGCACTCACCCGCAGTATGTTTGCAGATACTGGATTTTGTATTTTAAAAATTGCTTCTTTAAAAGACTTTCATATTTTGGTTCTTGAAGGAACGTTTTAGTTGGGTTTTACTGACATCTCCCAGGAAAAAAACTGTACTTGTGTGCCTAAACATTTGTTAAACTGCAAGTTAACTTTTAAGAATTGTATTGAGAGAAGACTGATTGCCCGGTTGTTTTTTGAAGGAACATTTTGGTTGAATTTTATTTACTTCTCTCAGAAAGTGTACTTATGTGCCTAAATATGTGTTCAACTGCAAATGAACTTTTCAGAATGAGAATGTAACTGCCAGATTGTTCAGACAACTTTCAGTGAGGTTGTGATTGTTATAATTTTATTTAATAATGTACTTGAATACATGCCATCTAAACATTATTGTAAAGTGTTGATTCACTTTAGCCTTTTTTTTTTAAATTTGATACATGTCAGTTAAGTAATTTCACAGATTTTATACTTCTAGTGGGTAGTTGTATTGGGAAAAATATATTAATGTATTATTACAATGGTAAGAAACTAATTCAAAATAGAGCATAGACACTGAAAATATTACGGTAAACATCCGGGCCAACGCCAGCTGCCTCCGGAGCAGGGTCGGTGGCCTCAGTGACATCCGGGGCAACGCCAGCTGCCTCCGGAGCAGGGTCGGTGGCCTCAGGGACATCCGGGGCAACGCCAGCTGCCTCCGGAGCAGGGTCGGTGGCCTCAGGGACATCCTTGGCTGTCTCTGGGTACTGTGGGTCTAAAACAGAATATTTAATGTAAGCATTCTGTTGTCTCCTGGCAGTTCAACATTGTTGAGGACCACAACTATATATCAATTCAGAAAAATATCAGTGACAGTTATCATGCTAAAAAAAATTGAACCAAATTTTTATATATTTATACTACCGTTCAGAAGTTTGGGGTAACTTACAAATGTCCTTGGTTCTAAAGAAATGCAAGTTTTTT
Source organism: Gymnarchus niloticus (assembly GCA_009936485.2). Lineage (NCBI taxonomy): Eukaryota > Metazoa > Chordata > Actinopteri > Osteoglossiformes > Gymnarchidae > Gymnarchus > Gymnarchus niloticus. The sequence goes on along the minus strand of JAACJT020002889.1, from coordinate 4,870 downwards.
TTTTGTCCTTTAAAATTACATCAAATAGATCAGAAATAGTGTAGACATTGTTAATGTTATAAGATGACTATCGTAGCTGAAAATGGATTTTTTAATGGAATACCTACATAGGTGTAAAAACCTATTATCAGCAACAATTAGTCCTATGTACCAATGTAATGTCTTTGCTAATACAAGTTTATCTTTTTAGAAGGTCAGCTGATCATTAGAAAACCCTTTTGCACTTATGTTATCAAGGTATGCAAAGCTGTAATTGCTGCAAATGGAGGATTCTTTGATGAAAGCAAAGTTTTAAGGACACATTTCAATTAAACATCATTTCTAACTTTGTCAATATACTATATGACTATAGTTCCTATTCATTTTGCTATATTACATGAAATGAATTTGAACAGGAATGTTTTCATGGAAAACAACAAAATGTCTAAGTGACCCCAAACTATTGAACGGTAGTGTAAATAATCATATAATGAAGCTAGCAAATAATAAAATTTATATTTTTCTAAATATTACAATGAGAAACATTGTTTCCGAGTATTTGGAAGCAACTTTTGCTATCAACGACAACGCCCCCCCCCCCCACTTTCAAATTCAAATTGTACTTGCAGATACACAATCATACAGTATGAGTTGGAGTGAAATATTATATGACTGTCCGTGACAGTGAACACAAGTGGACTTAGTTTATTTTTTGGTTTATTCTATGAGATTTTTAAAAATTCGCATTTAAGAGGTTAAAAAAAAAAGTGCACATAATATACAACACTTGCCCATTAGACAATTACGATGCTGCTGGGCTTATGGAAAATATTCAGATTGAATTCAATTAAACATATAATGGTACTCATTGCTGTATGTATTGTACATGGTGGGCCCTGAGATAAAAAAAAAAAACAAAACGTTTTATATGTACATATTACACACACACACACACACACACATAAACACTCTCATATATAATCAGAAGACAATACTTTAAATTGTACTTTTCACATACCCTTTCAGCCTGATTAGACAACCCATCTCTATAAAAGGCACCCCCAACAAGGTGCTGGGAAATTACTGCCATTAACTGTTCAACGTGTATAATGGTGTTTCCATCGAAGTCCTTCAATGGATGACCAGCCCAGCTTTTTACCATGTCATTTTTGAAATGTAAGTGAAGCTGCTAGATGCGTGAAACATTTTACATATTACACACAACACACAGTAAGGTAAGGTAGATTGGAGTTGCCCGGGACCTTACCCGTCGGCTTAGCCCTTCTCTGAAGCAGGCGGTAAAGGTGCACCACGCCGGCCGCCGCAACAGCCGCGTAGAGAACTGGGCGCCAAGGAGCCAACTTTAGAAGTGCGAGGGAGCGCCAACGAGCCAACTGTACAACTACGACGATCGCCATTGCTAGTAACGAGGTCACCAACTGCTCAGTTGGATGAATGAGATATGGACGGTCGAGCGTCAAATTTATATATTCTCAGAGTTCGGATACCATGGTAACAGAACGCTTATACAAATAATGCATTCTACATAGCTATGGTGATGGAATTCATCTCATTTCAAATGAAAATTCTGATGGAATTCTATGTGTGTATAAACACATTTCACTGAATTTCGAATTAATTCGAGTGACCAGTCAGAGAGCTGTGTACTCGCGATGGCGACCCACAGATTTATGGAATCGGCTTCTGCTCTGCACAGTACCCCGGAGCCGGTCAACGATGCTCCGGCCGATGGGGTGCCGAGGCCAGCCAATGTCGCCTTGTGGTCTTCGGTTGTGAGAAAGTCAACGGCGACCCACAGATTTACGCAATCAACTCCTTGGCGCCCTGTTCTGCACGGTACCCCAGAGCTGGTCAACGATGCTCCAGCCGACAGGGCACTGAAGAGAGCCAATGCCACCGAGTGGTCTTTGGTTGTAAAAAAGTACATTATACTTCACCAATGCACTAAAAGCGGACGGTGTAGCTCTTTTTCGAGGGATTGACGGCCCGAATGATTTCACTGTAACCAGTATTAGGGCTTATACTGTACATAAAGGATGCTGATATGTAACAAAACTTCACTTTGTCTTTCAATACATGTTGGCATAGGGTCTGGTTGACAGAATGTATACTTTTAAAAAAAAAAAAACAGGGCCCATTTCATTTTTGTAATACCTTTATGGACCCTGAGCCGATTTTGATTTTTTCTAGCAGAAATACACCTTAAGAAAATTGTAATAAAACGTGAATTTCATTTTCCACTGAACCTGTTTATTTACTTCCACTTGTACCTCGTAACACGAGCGACAAATCTGACTGTTTACAACGATAAACATCAAAATCAGGTAACGATCAAGTTAAAAACGCTGACCAAACAAGTCATACGGTTAAAGCTAGTGTTCAAACCGTGGTTCGTTAGCTTTCACACAAGCCCACATTCAGCCACAAATGATCAAAATTGGCTCAGGATCAGCAAAGTTATTGCAAAAATAATAAGGGTTTTTACTCTTTTTATGAAACAGCATTATGTATTTTAACTCCATGTTATACTTTTCATACACCAGTCTTTTAACACCAGGTTGGCAGTACACAGACCCAGCTTGACACAATCTTGTATTTCCTCTTTCTGCAGAAGGCGAGTGTTGAAACATGTCAGATGGGTCGACTACAAGCAGCCGTCAGATGCCTGCAATATGGTTTCTTACAGCGAAGCAGGCAGGAAGAATAAAACAACAACATATGACGATATCCTCAAGAGGCCTTTGGAAGAAACCCATGCCAGCAGAAAGGAAATGCAGATGGGGAGTAGGCAAAAATTGGACTGGGGCCTCCTGGATGAACCAGCAAACATCTTTTATAAGCACCACTGAACAACTCACTTGTCACACCTTTCTGTTTTTTGTTACATTATCATATTGTAATGTTGATTATTTGGTTTTTCCCCATATTCTACATAACTGATTAACAATAAAGTTTAATTAATTTTAAAGTCCTGTGTCTCGCATATGAGTTAGTCTACACGAGAGCTCTGGGTCCCCGGAGTACGGACCGGGGTTTCATGGCTACCCGTCGTGCTTCTTCCTTTGCCAATCACCCTTGCCCTTTGTCTTTCTTCACATCAGTGCCTCTCTCGTGCCTTGTTCGTAAGAATAGCCCACCCAAACCCACCCCAGTCATGCCCTCTTCCCAGCAATTCTGATCTTTTCGTATTTCCCTTTGTGTTCATCTTGGTTTCCCCTTGTCTTCAGGGCAGAAGCTGGTGGTTATTTACTTGGTGGATTATTATTTAACCTGTGTGTTACTTGCATCCTCGCCTCCCTGGTCTCTTGGCTCTGCCAGCCTTAGTCTGGCGACAACCGTGACATAACTACTGCCACCCCAAAGAACATCAGGCTGACGTTGAACATCCTCAGGTTTTTAAAAATATTAATTAAAAAATTTCTCAACTCATTCTAATTTATACAAATTATCCTATTTTTAAATTTTGACAGAATATATGTTCTGCTCTTCACTGCAGCCTTGTAGGTGGGCAGACATGAGTCTGAGCCAGTCCAAATCATGTGCTGACAAATTGTACATCCCAGTTGCTCATCTTATGCAGGGAATGAGCAAGCAAGTTAACAGGAGACAACGGTGATAAAGAAAACACATTCACAACCTGTGCTACAATTAATAGAATATTCAGGATATTAGGAGAAAGGACTATCCAGACTCACATAAGGCCCCCTTTCTTGTGGAGGACCCCTTTGGAACGTCAACTGACTTTAATGTGGTGTGACCCTCTGATTTGACTACTTCTGCCTCCACAAACACCAGCATTTATCAGTCAGGGTCTCTGTGTTAAAACCCCACCCCAATAATTAACAAAAACACCTACCAAAAATATGCATCAAGTCCAATAAACCAAGCTGAGAATGCAGGGGCATTAAAAGCACATCATGAAAGTTAATCATACATATGTACCATGCCCAAAAATATGTACATGCTAATGACTGTGGCTCATTGCAACTTCCTTGGTACAGCCCTGTAACCTGACATGTAGGCAAGACCTTTGCTGGAGAGCAAGCAGGGCCTGTGAGGTGGCTATGGGGTGGTGATAAGTGCCATCCTTGGCACCAACCCTCAGTGCCTCCATGGAATCACAACACTTGGTGTACCTGTTCAAGCCAGTGGTCCAATTAAATGCATACATGGACCACACAGTTCAAGCCCAACGCTGCATGTGTTGGCATTTTACAGCATGTACCATCATGCACACGTCACTTCAAAATGAAACTTGGGTATTTATGTTCGGAGTTCGACTGTCACATTTATCTCGATGTTCGGACAGTGTTTAATAATTTTGCTATGACTTGGTTAACTACTTATACTGTAGGTCTTAAAGCAGATTCTTTTGCCAATGATGCATCTGGGTACACGGTCCTTTTGGTGACTGCTGTTAAAAAAAAGCTTACAGTAATCTTGCGCAAATTTTCTCAATCGATATCACTCAAGACTACATCTCCTTAAGGCGTACGAAAATGCAATAAAATCTGTACATATTGGTTTTGTCTCCCCATGTTCTAATTTTAATGCTTTTCAACCATTTACAAATAATAATTTTATCTGGCTTGCCTACAGATACCTGTAGCTTTGCACTGATCCCTCGGAGGGGAAATTTCCATAGCCCAATACCAGAGGTATACACAGAGATAGAAATAAAAGAACCAGATTGCATATATAGCATGAAGACTATTACAGTCTATAGTGTACACAGGATGTGTTGTTGTTGTTTAGTCACGCAGTCATGTCCGACTCTTCGTGACTCCATGGATCACAGCACACCAGGCCACCCTGTCCTCCACCGCCTCTCGGAGCCTGCCCAAACTCATGTTCATTGTCTCCACCACGC
>JAACJT020002886.1:0-11015 GCA_009936485.2 Gymnarchus niloticus | reverse complement strand
GCACAGGGGAGAGAGAATATGCATGAGCAGAGCAGAATAATGGGTAATAATAAAAAGTTAAACGGAAACAACAAAGGGCCCAGCATGACTACATATAGCAGCATAACTATGAGGGAATCCTTTACTGGATTAAAGATGGACACCAGAGGCTGATGATCAATGAGCAGGGTAAAGTGCTGACCGTATACGTAACTACTGTTTGAACTTCTTCACTCCCCAAAATAAACTCAGGACTTCCCTCTCAATTTTGGCAAAATTACGTTGGGCTGCATTTAAGGACCTGGAAGCAAATGCTATCGGGCATTCCGTTCCATCAGCAAACCTGTGCAATAACACTGCACCAAAACCATATGGAGAAGCATCACAGACAAGCTTAAGAGGCAACTTGGGGTTGTAGTGTGTCAGCACATTGTCTGAAGTAACTAACTGTTTTGCCTCTTGGAACACACTCTCACATTCTTTTGACCAGCACCATTTACATCCACTTTGAAGTAAGCTGTTCAATGGGTGAAGAACTGTTGAGAGGTTGGGCAAAAATTTACGGTAATAATTTACCAAGCCCAAGAACTAACACAATTTTGAAACATTCTGTGGTGGTGGTACCTTTAGAACAGCATCGATTTTGCTCTTTCATTTATACAGCCCATGTTTGTCAATCTTGTGACCACAATACCCGATGGACTCCTGGAAAAACTCACTAGGTTTTGTTCGCCCTTAATCCAAAATCTTCTAGCCTCTTAAGGACCCTTTCCAAATTGGCGAGGTGTTCCTCGTCATCTGCTCCCATGATCACAATATCGTCCAGATAGTACTGTGTATTTGGTATCCCTTGTAAGACCTGTTCCATAGCCTTCTGCTATATTGCTGGGGCTGAAGCAATACCAAACACCAGACGATTGTACTGGTAGAGCCCTTTTGTAGTGTTGATCATCAGGTATTTCTTAGATGACTCATCCATCTCCATGTGGAGGTATGCCAGTGCAAGATCAATTTTTGAAAACCACTGACCTTAGTCCAATGCAGCAAAAATGTCCTCTATATGCGGTAAGGGATATTGGTCAGCTTTCAGCACTGGATTAATAGTGACCTTGAAACCTCCACAGATACGTACCATTCTGTTCCCTTTTACCACCGGAACTATTGGCGTCGCCCACTCGGACCAATCCACCTTAAATAGAATGCCCTCTTCTTCCAGTCTTTGGAGCTCCTTCTCCACCTTGGGGCGAAGAACATATGGTACAGGGCGAGCCTTGTGGAATTTGGGAATTACATTGTCTTCCAAAATAATATGAGCTTTCATGTGCTTAAGTGTCCCAACACTCTCTTGGAAAACTGGTCCTGTTTTTGCAAGGATCTGATTCAGCCTTTTAACTGTGGAGTGGCTTCCCTGGTATTCAGTGGATTTTGTAGCTTGCATTTCCTTGATTGAATGCCAATCCAATCGCACTTCTCGTAGTCATTCACGTCCAAACGGGTGCACCTCCTCTTTTAATTACATACAAGGGCAACAGACTCTTTTGATCATCAAGCTGGACTTTTACTGTGACCACCCCCAGTGGTGTTATCTCCTCCCCGTGTATGTTTTCAGCCTCACAGCCATAGACTGCAGTTCCAGGTGCAAGAAATGTTCCGCCTGTCGTTTCAACTCAGTGACAAAGTCTGAAATGGACTCGGTTTTTAGCTGGTTCCGTTTATGAAACCTAACACGTTCGGCAATAATGAGCGGCTTCGGGTTCAGGTGATTCTGCAGCACACCCCCTATCTCCTTAAAAGACTTGTCGGCTGGTTTAGTGGGGGCCAACAGGTTACGTAGCAAGTTATAAGTCTTAGCTCCCATTACGCTAAGTAAACCTGCCACCTTTTACCCTTCACTAATGTAATTAGCTAGACAGTACTGTTCTAATCTTTCAACATAAGTCGCCCAATGTTCTATGGAGCTATCAAAGTTATCAACTTTTCCAATTACGCCAGCTATTACTCACCTGTTTCACATCCACTAGTCTTTTATTCAGGTTAGCGGAAACAACTCATGGTTCCATCTGTGCAGATGAGTCTCTTGACAAAGCACCCTTCCTCATCTCCCTCCTTCGGAATTCATTAATCCTCGTTGCCAGTTTGTTGTGTATGGGCCGCTACATACACACATTCAATCTTGGTCAACGCTGTCTCAAGTAAGACATACACATTGTAACAGGGATGGAGTATAGCACGGTCCTTCTTTTACTTTTTTTCTCTTCATTCAACACACTAAAGAAAGAAGTCTTGGTCACACTCTCATCTATCAATGCACCATTACTGTATGAGTTACTATGATAACACAAGAAAATAATGCAATAAAACTGCATACAGAACACCCTCCCCCAAAAAAAACATAACCAAATCACATGATCCGTGCCAGCATTGCAGGACAACTGTATATAGGGTGCCCGCTCATGCTTGTCAGTGTTTCTGCACTCTACTGCTTGGTTATTCTGTTTGTCATTGCCACTTGTCTGTGCTGCTCATCGGTGCTTCTCCACAACACTGGAGGTTGTACTGCCTGTCAGTGCTTTCCCCTACTGGCTGCCCATTGGCTGTTGGCCTCCTGTTTATATAGTTTAGGTTAGCAGTAAGCCTGGAATCCATCCTGCTTGTTCATCCTGGGTAGGATGCTAGTTCATTGTAGGTAATACTGTCATAAACACTCACAACTACGCAAATGTGCACACACACAATCACACACTTAGGGCAATAGAGTAACTCACCTGCATGGCTTTGGGCTGCAGGAGGAAACTGGATTTGCCTGCAGAAAACCTGCACAACATAGGGGAGAACATGCAAATTCCCCATACAAAGAGCATGAGTGATTCTCAAACCCCAACCCCAGAGGTGTGAGGCCTACTGTGCTAACAACAAAGCCACTATGCTAATGGTCTTAACAGGGCTGCACTGACCAGTCTGACCTGCATCTGGCCTTGGACGAAAAACAATTTATTCAATGAGTTAAGCAGTAGCACAGCTGAGTATGAACCACAGGATAGAGGTTCAATGCATGTGAATGATGGATGCTGGATTTTTCAAAGTCCCTACATTTCCACAGCTGCGTAGATGGCTGAAGCGTCTTAAATTCTTATCCCCCAATTTTCTTTATGTCTATAATTACAAGGTGAGCAATGTAGGGGCAAATGTACTGAGAGGAGAGGGCCTGTCGCTTTCAGATAATTTGCTCTCACATTAGCTTTTAGGGTAGTGCTTAACTCTGATTGGGCAGCTATTCTCCCGGTGCGTGGCAGGCAGCATAGATTGCCAAGGGATGGTTCATGGGGGATCACCAGCCCACAGAAAACTTCTTATTGGTGAGGGGTTTTAATGGATTTTTTCTGCTTTCAGATTCTGGATGCTATGATAACCGGAAGCTTGGTGGTTGTGGAATGCAGTTGGCTATTGTAGGATTTTGTCTCTTACCAGTGCATTGAAGGGTGGATAGCTGAGTTTGTACAGAATTTGAAATGACTAAACTAGGCTGAAAGACTCTGTGTGGGGGAGGGGGACATGACTAAAAAAAACCTTGTTTATTAGTACAGTGGGCTCTGATGAAGTGTAATCTATAATCTAAGTGATCTTTCCTCCTTTGTCTCCACAGTCACAGAGAAAGAAGTACAGCAATGGTGAGTCCTACCAGCCTTAGTCCTCACATCCTTCCACATTCCTGTCCTTCCTGCAGCAGTGCTGAGGGCAGGTTTGTGTTCAGTCAGAGGACGAAACCAGCTACCTCACGAGGCCTGCCCCACCCTCCTCCACTCTGCCCCACCCTCTTCCAGGAGATACCTTTCTATAAGACACATATTGTTTTTTGCTGGAGCAATATAATCTACAATAAACCCAGATGAATGAATGGTTAAAATGGTAATTTGATATAGAGAAAAGCAACATAATGTTAATAGAAATATCAATGTACTGGAGGCAAAGAAAAGCAGCCACATTAGTGCTTTGACCACAGCATGAAATCCAAGGTCAGAAGCCCTGCTGCCAGTAGGTGGTGCTAGCTTGTAACAGCACAGCATAAAATGTAGGATGCCACAGAGGCACATTATACACGTCCTTTGTGGATCTGCAATGGGGTCTACAATCATTACCACAGCAGGTGTGTTTGTGTGTACCCAGGCTGTATAGGCTGCTGGATTAGAAGTCTCTGTATGTGTTTGTGTGTCTGTGTTTTAATGTATTGGTAGTGTGTATGCGTGTGTGCACATGCACCTGATGCCTTGGTTCTAGCAGTTAGAATTCCTGGGTAGTGGTTAGCGAACTAGTGAGGGACCCTGTATTTGTCATGCTCCCTTTATTCATCCAGTTTTAAATATTTTTGTATCAGATTTTTTTTTATGTGTTTTGTTTGTATTGTGCTTCTTAGTGATTTCTGATTCTGGACTGAGCCTGTGGTCCATACCTGTGGTGCTGAAAGTGGTACAACTGTGACTCTCAAGTGTCATGTGACACGGTTTCTCATTAGGAACACTCAATTTTGAACCCACCCACAGCCAATGTAGCATTACAAACTATATCCTTCTCACTAAAGAGGTTCGGAGCCTCACTCAAGAGAACGACAGATGACCACTTCCTTACCCTCCAATCTTAAGACTATAATTTGCAGGGCCGAGTTCATGTTCCCTGGTCACTAGGGTACTTATTCCCTACCTTCTGTGCCTCCAGTCCATTATGATGCTGGAATTTTATGGCTTTGCTATTTTAGTCTATGAAACTGGACTATTGGAATGAACTTTGCATTGCAAAGCTGTGTGGGGAATGCAGCAGACTGGGAAAGTTGCTGAACTTACCCATGAAAAGGTTACAGAAGCAGCTGTATGCCTGCCCACTGCTGAACATGCAGCTATTAGGTCTGTTACAGGTAAACTACTACAAAGGCTGTAATTACATGCCATGCGGTGGTGTTTTTGTTAAATGTCATATAGGGACTTTGGAAGGGGAGAGTCTGAATTTCTTTGTCAGTCAGCAAAAGCATCTGAAATCAAGCTTAGGATTGATTTCAGAGTGAAATATGTAAGCTTCCCACAAAGGTCTAATACTTCCTGGAATGTCTACTTTGTGTTAACGCATGTCCATGCACAGAACCTTGTCAAATCTGCATGCACTGTATGGCTTCTGGCACGTAAAATTAAAATTTACAGGCAGCATGAAATTTGGTTACATTAGAAATGCAGAAGTGCAGAGCAGCCTATTATAGATCGGGGAACACTAATGTAATTAAGCAATGATTTAGTAGCAATTACGCCGCAGTTAAGGAAAACAGTTTCACCAGGATCTGGGGATATCTGGTGCAGGTACTGTATGGACTCGAGGATGCCAAGATTCAGAAAAATATTTAGAAAAGCGCCAGCATACCTACATTGAACGAGAGGCTTGAATATTCTGGGAATGTGTGACAGTCCAACTTTGACATTACTTCCCTATCACTTTGTGAAGCAAATGCAGTGAGCAATAAAACACGTTTTCGAGGTTTAAAGAACTGTGTAACAAAAGGCGCGTTTCCACCGTATGGTACCGGCTCGACTCGATTTGGCTCGACTGGGGTCTACACGACTCTACTCGCTCCGCGTTCCGTTTCCATTGCAGAAATCTGGTGGTCATAACGCTGCGCGCAATTCCCGTAACGTAATCTTCAACACGAGGAACAGCAAAAAAACAATGGATGTTACGGAAGGGATTTTGTATTTGATTCTCGGTATGTGGCTATTTGTCACAGCAAGGAAAAAACTTTTATTTCAGAATAAGCTGCGTGCAGCAAAACAAAATACCGCTGAAAAATGGTGGTCTACTCGGTCGAACGCCCAAACAGACGGTCCGCGGCGGTGACTTTGCAAATAGTGAAAGCTCTGAAACACACATACACAGCATACCCATTTTAATATGTAATAGTAGTTGACCACGGCGTGATTTTGCGAGCGTCCATATCGGTTAAAGTTAAAAACAATAGACAATCAGTCGAGTCCAACATAGCTTGCTAAAATGTTTTGCTCAGTATACCCCGTCATGTGTTGATGACGCAGTGCTGTTGATTCTCTGACCAATCAGTAGCATACAACGTTTTCACGTGACTCTAACTTTTTTTTTTGAAAACTTTATTGTTACATACTTGTTTTACAACAAAGAGGTATAACAAAGATCCAACACACATAACTATGTACAAATCAGGGGAGTAATACATACAAAAATTATATAAATATATAGCCATAAAGGGAAAACAAAAAGAAAAACCTGATAGAGGTTTAATAAAAGAATATTCATATAGCTGACAGTAAAGTCAGTCATCAAAAGCAACCTCAATTAAATGAAACTGTTCTAAAATATTAATGGTTTTCTGTGCGTTCTTGTTTTTTAAACCTTTAATCATGGAACCGTAATGTTTAAAAACAGTGAGGAAGTGTTGAACACAGGGTTTACAGCTGCTTCATACCTTGTGGGTATGAAATTTTCCCATTGTAATAATTGAATAATATACTGCATTTTCATTTCTAGGCCATCATTCAGAAAATATATCAAAACTGAATATTAACGTGCAGTTTGAGATTTTTCTGTTAAACATTTGCGTATCTAACCAAAATATACGACTATAAGTACAATGAAAAAATAAATGAAGTTTCCTTTTACAAACCGCAAAATTCACAAGCATAGCCAATATTTAGTTTGAATCTTTCCAATACCTCCTTCACAGGATAAATTTTATGTAAAATTTTGCAAGATACCTCTTTTACTTTGTTGCTGACACTATATTACTGGACTGCAACCGGCAAGACCACGCTGTCCCCCAGACAGATACAAGACTTGTCCTTTTATATCTATTGTTCTACTTGGACTCATTAATTTGTCCTGCCTGGTGCTGGTCTGAGGAGGACAGGCTTCCCCTTTGAGTCCAGCTCCTCCCAAGGTTTCTTCCTCTTGAGGGAGTTTTTCCTTGCCACTGTCGCTTCTGGCTTACTCTCTGGGGACTGTGTAAAGCGCTCCGTGTTAAAAGCGCTATATAAATAAAATTGATAAATATTCAATTCATGAATACAACAAGCTTTCCTCCACATTGTATTACCAAACACAGATGAACTGTCATAGTAACTCCTGGGCTTGGTTAGAACTGCAACAGCGATGGGACCATAAAATAGCATCAGGTACTATCCTCAGTTTTGCCAAATGGAAATGCAAAAAAGGCAATTAATGTCGTGGTTACTTTTTTGGAATGTGTGGCAGACCTGAAATGCAGGAATGGATATACATTATCAAATGAAATTGTTGACCAGACAAAACATTAAATACCTTGGGTTCATACGGTCTGGAATGACATAAAAGTCAAAGTATTTATTTATTTAAATACCGTCCCAAATTTTTCTCAGATGGGGTTGTATAATGGAACTGACGAAGGTTTATGAAATAATAAACAATTACATAATGGATCCAACTGAATGTACTAGCATCAAATGAGTTTTACTGAATATGTTTTTTATAATATACATTGTTTTTGCATTTCTCCAAGACAGGGCCTATTCCAGAAAGCAGGTTTAACAAATCCTATAGTTAAACCTGAATTCTGATTGGAGAAACTGAAGTCTGGGTTTCAGTTATCTGTCAATTCCCCCAATTTTTTCAGTCAGAACTCAGGTTTGACTACAAGATTTGTTAAGCCCGCTTTCTGAAATGGGCCATAGGTGATGTAGTGCTGAGGTATCCATGAAGCATTACTTGACCAGTAGATGTCACTGTGAAGCGATGTTTAGACTAATGGGTTTTAGTGCCTGCTGTCGTTTTTAGGGAATAAAGGCGGCTTTTCTTGATTAAAATTTAAACACTTCTTCCCGAGTTACTTGAAAGAAAGTACATCCTATTTAAATTGTCTGTCTTTTTCCTTTCTCAATTTGAGTAAGATGGGTTTAGTGCACTGAACACACAAAAAGTTAGGTTATAAGATTTAAAATTTCAGTTCTTTGATTTAATGCCATGAACAATCCAATTAAAGTTTTAAAAGAAGGGAATTAAGAAATCCATTAGATCAATCTTTAAAATAGAAACACTAAAAATATAGACAACACAATGTAAACATTTAAACATTGCTGGCAATTAACATGAAATACTCTCCATAAACAATACAAGTTCTTTGCAAAGGTGAGAAGGGCCACATAAATACAATAAATAATTTACCTGTTTACTCTGATCGGGGAAAAATGTCATAAATTTGAACATATTTCCCCATTTACCAAATATATAATTTGCATAATTCGAATGTGCACTGATTGCTGGGCAAATCTTAAAACCATAAACATAAACCAATATCATTTCAGTGTGCCACCATATTATCTATAGCATTGTCACAGCTCTGACTGGCTGACAGGGGAGACCGAAGACTTTGACTGTTGACTAGACCAAATGGCACGGGGGGGTATTTGCAAGCAGCAAGACTGCCATGACAATGAGCCCGATGACTGACCTGGAAGCAAGGTAGCAGCAGGGATCATTGAGTCCTCTGATAGCTACCTGAGCTAAGAAGGCAATGCTGGTCCACAAAATTGGATGGGTCATGGCAGCTATGCGTCAGCTACCACCACTTGTACTCTGATTCTTGAGGACTATTCCCAGCTCCGCAGTGACGACACCATAGGCTACATCTTGGGGTTGATGTGGTTCAGCTCCCTGTATCTTCACAGTGCCTACTGGGAGTTTGAGCTATATCATTGCTTTTTTTAGTAATTCAAATAAGAAACAGAAGACTTTAAATTGTTTACTAAAAATGATAAAGGGAAGCACTAACACAGCAGAACACCATATGTCTTCACGAAGAGCTTTGACTGGGGGAGGGAGTGGAGGGGAGGCCATTTACACCTCTCCTGTTTCCAGAAACTTCACTCAATTCCCCAATTTCATGCAGAGGTAGCACTAAGTCCTATACTGTATCCTTTGTGCAACACAGCTGAAAGGTGACTCACTGGCAATGTTTCAACCTCTGATGGCAAACCATATACACACGTATAAATCCTCAATCTTCTTATCCTGGTCAGGGTTGCAAAGCGCAACCACCATTGTATGATGGCCATTTAAATTGCCAGCTCAAAATCGCAAGCATGTTAAATATTCCTTATCTTTTATCATTGTTTTATTTTTCATTTCCCTCTCCTGTTGCTTTTAAATTTAATGAAATTCTAATGTTTTTTTGTGAATCGACCATTTATAGACGTGGTTAATACAGTCATGGCCAAAAGTAAGGAGGAAGGTTAGGAGAGTGGAAGTGAGGATAGGAACTTTGAATGTTGGTAGTATGACCGGTAAAGGGAGAGAGTTAGCTGATATGATGTAGAGAAGGAAGGTTGATATATCATGCATGCAAGAAACCAGATGGAAGGGGAGTAAGGCCAGGTGTATTGGAGGTGAGTTCAAATTGTTCTACCATGGCATGGATGGGAGGAGAAATAGGGTAGGGGTTATCCTGAAGGAACAGTATCCCAAGAGTGTTTTGGAGGTGAAAGGAGTGTCAGACAGAGTGATGAGTATGAAGCTGGAAATTGAAAGTGTAATGATGAATGTTGTTAGTGCATATGCCCCACAAGTTGGGTGTGAGATGGATGAGAAAGAAAACTTCTGGACTGAGTTGGATGAAGTGGTGGAGAATGTACCCAAGAGAGAAAGATTGGTGATTGGAGTGGATCTCATTTGGCATGTTGGTGAAGGGAACAGAGGGGATGAGGAGGTGATGGGTGGGTACTCACAAGTGAGGAGAGTATGTTGAGCAGATAGAGTACTTTGAGGGGCTGATGTATGATGAGAGAGAGAGAAGACCAGATAATGTGGGGATAGTGAATCAGGAAGTACAACGGATTAGCAAGGAGGTAGTACGGACAGCTATGAAGGGGATGAAGAATGAAAAGGTTGTTAGTCGGGTAACATACTTGTGGAAGCATGGAGCTGTTTAGGAGAGATGGCAGTGGAATTTCTAACCAAATTGCATTAAACAATCTTGGCATGCGGGAGGATACCTGAGGAGTGGAGAAGTGTACTAGTACTGATTTTTAAGAACAAGGGTGATGTGCAGAACTGTAGTAAGTACAGAGGGATAAAATTGATTAGCTACAGCAAGAAGCTATGGGAGAGAGTAGGGGAGGCTAGGTTAAGAAGGGAGGTGATGATTAGTGAGCAGCAGTATGGTTTCATGCCAGGAAAGAGTGCTACAGATGTGATGTTTGCTCTGAGGGTGTTGATGGAGAAGTATAGAGAAGGTCAGAAGGAGTTCCATTGTGTCTTTGTGGACTTAGAGAAAGCATGTGACAGGGTATCTAGAGAGAAGTTATGGTATTGTATGAGGAAGTCTGGAGTGGCAGAGAAGTATGTACGAGTGCAGTGTGACAGCGGTGAGGTCTGTGATATGAGTGACAGATGCGTTCAAGGTAGAGGTGGGATTACATCAAGGATCAGCTCTCAGCCCTTTCTTATTTGCAATGGTGATGGACACGCTGACAGATGAGATCAGACAGGAGCCCCCATGGACTATGATGTTTGCGGATGACATTGTGATCTTAGTGAGAGTAGGGAGCAGGTAGAGGAGACCCTGGAGAGGTGGAGGTACGCTCTAGAGAGGAGAGGAATGAAGGTCAGCAGGACTAAAACAGAATATATGTGTGTGAATGAGATGGAGGACAGTAGAATGGTGAGGATGCAGGGAGTAGAGTTGGTGAAGGTGGATGAGTTTAAATACTTGGGGTCAACATTTCAGAGTAATGGGGAGTGCAGAAAAGGGGTGAAGAAGGGAGTGCAGGCAGGGTGGAGTGGGTGGAGAAGAGTTTCAGTAGTGATTTGTGACAGACAGGTACTAGTAAGAGTGAAAGGGAAGGTCTACAAGACTGTAGTGAGACCAGACATTTTATATGGGCTGGAGACGGTGGCACTGATGAAAAGACAGGAGGCAGAGCCGGAGGTGGCAGAGTTAAAGATGTTAAGATTTGCACTGGGTGTGACGAGGATGGACAGGATTAGGAATGAGTATATTA
>JAACJT020002885.1:0-11016 GCA_009936485.2 Gymnarchus niloticus | reverse complement strand
GTGGGCCTTTGAGTCCCCCGAGCCCAAGGGGGGGGTGCCGGGGGCGGGGGATGTTCCCTCAGTTATCGGGGGGGGGGGGGGGTTGGGTAGGCCGGGGGGAGAGGGGGGGCTGAAGGCAAAAATGTTATATCGGATGAATTTTGTGCATGCTAGAAACAACAACCCTAGGCTGTGTGATTTCCTGTGAAGAATTAGCGTGGATGGGGCGCATTTTAAAACCTCTTCTCTAAGGAGTCCATGCTATCGGAGCCCAGCAGCACCCTGCACTCACTTAGCCGGGCAATCACCAGAGACATCAAGGGAGACGAATCCCGTAATAGGCTGCAGTTATTTGGGGGGGAATCGATCGATGGCTTTTGTATTCGAAAAAGCGACGAGGAAGGCAAAGTGTCTTTAGGCAAACCTCGCTGTGTTGTCAGAACGAGAGGGAGACAGATGAATGACTGACAGCTGAGACTTTTTAAAGGGTACAGGGTACAACTTCAAAAGTCAAAAGGCAGACTGTTGGGAGAAACTACTGCGACAGACACAGCCTTCCAGGACAGACATACTGATTTGCTGCACACCTGGAACAGCTGCTGGTGATGTCCAGTCAGATTGGCTGAACTTGGTCATATGACACATTAGCTCCAGGTGCTTTCCATTATACGCGTTTTGTTACCAAAAGTAGAGGAGATCCTTTTACCAAAGGTTCTTGTTAATAATGTTGTTTAACACTTTGCATTAAAATTATGTGCTGAGAAATAAAAGTACAGGAAGGCACACCTGTGCTGTAAACGGAATTTAAACCTCACCATCCTGAGCTAAACTCAGTCAGCACCAGCCTACACCTATTAGGTTAAAGGGTATGAGGAATTGAAATACAGGGGTTCTCAAGGCAGCTTTTAGGGAAACAACCCACCATGTTATCCCATCTAACCATGCTGCCGCACTATCCTGCGGTCAGCCTGCTCATACTTGTAAATTTGAAGGGAGCCAAGGCTTGACCCTTGGAACAAACATGGCACCAACGTGGATAAAAATGAAACTGAGAAGTTGTGCTGTTTACCCAACCATAACATCCGAGACCAGATTCCAGAATTAATAGTATACTACAAAACAGAAAAAATACGTGACGACATTCTATCAACGCCGTACTAGAGAATCACATTAACGGGCATAAAGAATAACACCCAAATCGGGCCGAGCCCTCACACTGGACCAATGGCACCAGCAAGTGATGCTAATGCGGAACCCGTAAAGTCCCCCAGAAGGGGACCAGCCGTCCCCAGGACGCTGTGGATCCCCATCGTCATGGCGTTTGGCTTCACATTGAAGGCCCAGCGCTCCGTCTTAGCACCAGTCTTGTCTGTAACTGAGGACATGGGAATGGCACTACTTATCTGTAATATGAAATCGCATTCATGTAGTAGCAGAGAAGGGAGGTGTATTAAATTCTCATGCCTTTGATCTTAAAACAGCAGGCGTGTGACTTCATTCCCTCAGTCAGCTAAACAACTAATATGTTAGAAATGGTGGATCCTGCCAAAGACAGGGTGGAATCCCGAACAAGAGGTGGTCTGTGGCAGGCTACTGCAACTGCAACCCAGTTTGGCCTGTGGGGTGACCAGAGGGAGGGGGAGCAAGCAAGACGATGTTTCAAGGCTGAACCGAAACCCTGTGGGTGTGTACTTATTACATTACAGTCCAATGAAGAAGAGCCGCAGACAGCTCACTTTGCTGGGACTGGATCCCCTTGGAAGAAACCGAGAGATCACTGCTGACTGCGCAATAAAACCCTACGGCAGAGCAACACTGAGGACCAACACCGAGCATCCCCCCATGCACTGAATTCCTGCCCTGATTCAGGGCTCTTTTGCAAATGCCTAGATATTTAATGTACTCATTTTGCTGCTTTTCACAGAAATGCATGACAGGCGATTACATCCTCCCATTACATTAATATCTTGGCACAATCACTGGTGCGTGGTGTAACTGCTGTATGAGGAGATTTTTGCTGTATGAAGTGTAAACCCATTAATAAAGACTTATTTCTAAAAGACCTTCTGCTGTCCTACAGTTAAACCGATTCACAATGGCATTTCAGCCTTGCTCCGCTGGTGCATTTATGCTGAAAGTCCCCAGAGATTACAGGCTACAAAGAGCTTCTTATGGATGTTCCTGAACTGGTTTATACTGTGTGTCTATTTCCAGAGAATGAACCCCTCTCCCCAAAGGCCAAAATGCATCAAACAGAAAATACTATACGCTTCAGCAACAGATACTGGAATGGCTCACAAACTGCAGGACCTCAGTACAAGAACCCTCATTAAATCTTGAAAACTTCCATATAGGAACATCAAATAGAAAATCGGTATAAAATGCTGCAGAGTACAGCTACCTAATAGCACTGCATATATAATTCTCTGACTGCATGCACTTAATAAAAAATGCATTTCATATGTATAAAAAAGAAAAACAAACAAAACCAAAAGGTAAGCAGAACAGAACCCCAACTGCGGCAGGGGGAATAAATAGCCCAGCGGCTAACGTTTTAAAACTTTCTGAACTTCTCCCGGTAACAGCTTATTAATAAAACTCCCGTGAAATTCCCCACGGAGACTGTGTGCAAGGCACGGCGCCACCTACATTAACCAACAAAACAACAACGACTTCGCTCTCTCCCTTTAAAACACACTGCAACATGGAAGGTCAGCTTTTGAATTTTTAATAACCGCACGGCATTCAGATGGCAGAGAGTTTGCTGAGTATTGCTGGCAAAGACAAATGCTTAGACTTTCCAAGACCCTGGGCTTCCATATGCTGAGTATTGTACGGCTCTCCTGAAAGGAAGACACAGTTTAGCATTGAAAATGCTTAGGCAACATGATGTCTTTACTGAAGGTCTCCTCTGAACGACAGAACTCTAAAACGTTTAGCTAAAAGACTCCAAATGTAACTTTTCATAGTTATATATTCAGAGGAGCTCTGAGAGACCACAGAAAGACCATTCAAGGAAACCAAGTCGTATACTTCTTCCTCTTTTATTATTGTAGGGAACAATTTCACCCTTCTTCAAACCATTTTCCAATAAAGCTGTCTTCTAATGGAATAAAGTCAAAGGTCAAGGTGTCAGTGGTGTGGCTAAAGCAACCTGAGGAAAGGAAGCAGGGAATGAATGGCTTCTCATTATTTTGATGACAAGAAAGCCTGGGTAACAATTTACTGAACAAAACAGAGAGCCTTCATTCGGTCTCGTGTGTCCAACAATTCTTTCAGGGAGATATTTTTGGATAGGGAATATTGATATAAGATTACTTGAGTTAGAGGACGATGCAAATATAAGCCACGTTGTTTCATCACAATTCAAATTCCCCCTAAATCAATAAAGTGTAAACTAAAATCTTGACTCTTGAATTGATAAATATGACATCACTGTAGTTAATCTCCAGAATTATAGTCCAGTGGACCTCAGAGACTGTGTGATATCTCAAAACACAGTAAGTCTCAGCGCACGTTTCCACAAAGTGGTTAATCATAATGCTAGATGCCCTTAGAATGTGGGCCTCTGAGGTTCTCCAACTTACAAAGCTGCTGCCTGATGTCTCATCAGACACTTGCATGCACACATTACTAGAGCCGAGGATTGAGCCTTGATGAACAACACAGGCTGCTACATGGAGCTACAATGTTACTACAATTTCAACTGTCTCCAGTAATAAAGATTATTAAAAATAAAAATGAGTATTTATTTAGTGCTTATGGGAGCAATTGATCAAATAATTTGTTGCATAAGGGTGTAAGACAATCATCTATTGTGGTAGGAACTAGCAAGGTTCAGGAAATACTTGTAAGGGGAAAATAAAGAATTACCCTTAAGGATGGAAAAAAAAAAAAAAAATTTACGCAGCAACTGAACTAGAGGCTTTATAAGGGGGAAATTCAATAGTATTAATCACAGTTATAAAGGTCAGTTGTAATTTCAGCTGTGAATTAAAACTGGTCATTACGTCTTTCAATGGAACTGTTCAGAACAACATCCCATCCAGGGTGTACCCCTGTGCCTTGGGATAGGCTCCATGGCACACAGGAACCCTGACCAGAAAAAGCGGTCAGAAGATGGATGGATGGATGGATGTTCTGAACAGTCTGCCAGACAATACAGCGTTTTTAATCCAATTCATTAAATCTCTTTTATCCATCGGCGATCAACCACTCAAATGCCACCGCGGGGCTTCCAATGCAGCATTTTAATTTCAACAAGCGCCAAATTCATTATGCTGGCCAAATTATTCTCTGATTTTTTCTGTTATCTTTATACCTTTCAGACTAAACTTAGCTGATGCAGTTAACTGATGTGGCATCCCTATCAGAAAGATCAACACATGTGGTTGCCACTACAGTTAGTGAACTCTTGCGTTTGCTTATCTGATACACGCAGCATACATTAAAAAAGCCCTGTAATCAATCAATCAATCCATCCATCCATCCATCCACCCATCTTCTGACGTTGTCCTGGGCCGGGTCATGGGGGCCCAAAGCCAGAAGATTGGATATGAACCCCCAACTTTGTATCTGAGGCATCAGTAATACACACTGTACCCCCTAGTAATATATGTATTATATATCATTAATGTCCATTGACTTAAGGGGTCCTGATAAACCACCATCTCCATCCACTACAGTTTGACCACTTAGACATACATTTACCATCACATGCTGCATGACATCAATTCCTTCCCCACCGGTGGTTCTCAAGCTCACCATATGGAAACCTAACTCTCTGAACTGTGACAATTTTATTTTGAAATGAGAACCCGAGACACTTCAAATTCCCCACCACAGACCTGATACCAGTATCAGAATGTTTATTTCATATTAACTTTATAATAGCAAATTCGTTATCCGACTCACCAACAAATAGGAAAAAGACAAAATAAATTAAACTACCCAACTGGCAGAGTCATTTTGGTGGGATTTTCTTTGAGTTCCCCATGGCTCCCAATGCGGGCAAATCGAAAATTAAAGTCTGGTAACGCATTATTTCATTAGTCTATCGGTCTATGGACCCATTTGAATGCTGGTTAATTATATTTACCTGTATGGTAGTGAATAGCCTAATGTGTTCATTTTCCTACTAAAAGCCTCTCTTGTTTTGGCTTTTGTCTGTTGTGAGCTTTTTGCCTAGATTCCTTGCAATGTTTTATGTGACTTTACTAAAGCCATGCTAGCACCTTATTCCGTGTCCAGTGTCCCCGGTGACCTCAGAGCCACATTAACCCCATGCTCTGCCTCACAGCCTGCCCATCAGGATTTGTTTTGAAATGATTCTCATTGCGAGGTGCATTTATTTCAGGGGCCTTCAGATTTTCCATTGTGCTGAAACTCTACTGTGCAGATTAGCATAATGTATTCCTGTGGACTGGGAGAAGCTGATCTGTTTTAGTGGAATGGCTTTGACTCTGAAGTGGGGGGGGG
Source organism: Gymnarchus niloticus (assembly GCA_009936485.2). NCBI lineage: Eukaryota > Metazoa > Chordata > Actinopteri > Osteoglossiformes > Gymnarchidae > Gymnarchus > Gymnarchus niloticus. The sequence goes on along the minus strand of JAACJT020002885.1, from coordinate 5,559 downwards.
GAGAAACAGGAAATAAATATTGAGATCACTTGTGCCATTTCCCTTACTGCATACTGATAAGGTCATCTAAGGGGGGGAAGCAAAAAAAAAAAAAATTCAGAAAAATCAAATTCAGTTGGAGATATTTGGGAAATTCAATAAAGACAGACAAAGCTCTGGAGATTCTGTAATACTGAAACGTAAGTGATACAAAAATAAACTGTTCTACAATTACATTACTTTATAACTACAATGCTGTTTGGGGTCTGCATAAATTCAGTTTAACATATTGCATAACTGGCCCATATCAGAAAACAACCAAATAAAAATAAATTATTCCTCATAAAAAAAAAAAAATTGTAAGTGTTTACAATGGGGATCCAATGTCCTTCACTGCACAACTGCCCCTAAATTCTCTTACACATAATTTGAGTTACAGAATAGTATACTAAGGACAAACTGCCTGGCAGAGCAGCTGGGTCGAGGGCTAAGGTCAGACGAAGCAAAGTGTGCTATGCGAAGGCGTGACGTTGGTTCTCAGACGCCATCACTGAGGACGCAAAAAAAAAGTGAGCTTTCGGCAAACCTCCCGTCGAGCCGATTTTGGCGAGCACCCCGAGTGCTCCATTAAAATACCTCGACTTACAATCCGTGCCAACTAGGCTGCTTTGGCCAGGAATAAAACATGCTGGAACACAACAGAGGATTTGCCAGGCAATGTTATACATTTTTTCCATGTAAATTTAGCCCCAATTTTATGAGCTGACAAATGCCGTGGGAGACATCTTAATTTACCGTACATCTATAGGTGTATTACCCTCCCTGATAAACAACCCGTTCCTGCAAATCTGTGAAAAGCCCTCAAGATGCCCAGTTAGCGGAGAGTACAGGTTTGGCCCAGTCACTCTGGTGCCAGACCAGGAGGGCAGATACCCTACACACTGAACGCAACATGTAAAAATTTACAAATAAAACCCTAGCTAAAATGAGTATCATAATAACAACGAGGACCGCTGTCTCAATGTGTGTCTATGGTAGGCTTGCTGCCGAACTGAACAAACATCATTAAGCTTTTAGCTTTATAAGATTATCCCGGTCTAGTATAGATAACTAATAGATGACTAACTGCAGCAACTGCACAGCACACTGCTAGCCACCTTATGTAAATGTGCTACATAAATTTAAAGTTGGTTTCAGATTTGAAAGTAAACAAGAGCACAAATCCATTACTGTTTCCTACAAAGACTGCAGCTACCACTTAAAAAAAAAAAACAAAAAAAAAAAAACTACCATAACGTTAATTAGGCCAGAGTATTTTAGTTCCTGCAAAACACTGTTCATCCATATAACGGCCTTTTTGAGTGGGTTTACAGTTTAGTCTTACAACATTTATTTCAATCCCACCATCCCACTGGTCTCACTTAACAGTTTGCCACCCTCCATGTTGTCTGTTTGCATTCTGAACTCTAAGTTTATTTGGATCGCCTTCCTGTGGAGTCTCCATCTCTCTCACATGGCCACCTACAGTCAGGGAGCTCAAACTGCATCCATTGACCTACTGTCAGAGAAACCAGCTGCCAGGTGGAAATTAAATTTAAATACGTCAGATGGTGACCAGTTGGAGGAGAAATGGTAAACGATAGCGTATACTTTTAAAAATGGATTTAAACTAGTTTTAGCTATTCTTCTAACAGAAAACTAGGAAAGATTCTCCAGGCCCTGTGCTGAATAAGTTGTTGGAACGTGGCTGGATGAATTCTTCAGGGTTAATGCCACTAAAAGAACAATTCATCAAACAATATTTTTCTAAACCTCAGACAGAACGCTTTATGGACTGTGGAGCTCTGTAGCTGTGTACAATAGAAGGTGATTTTTTAAATTCTCGTTCCAGACATTTAGCTAATCCCTCACAACTGTTTCTGAAAATTGGTTTTTTTCCTCAGGAAAAGCTTTGTATGAAATTCCATTACAATCTAAATCAATTTACTTCATGTTTCAATGCAAAGGGGTAGTGAAGATAATTTTGTTCTTACAGATTTTATTTTTTAACTTACAAACTTTGGCACAATAGCTGTGGGACACTCTTATTAATCAGACCCCGTAAGCATTTATATTCTGGAGACATTCATTTGTTCAGACACATGGTGGGTTTGCTGGACTTGCAAGCTAATCACTGCTAATTTATTTCATTCAAAGACAAAGGTTAGATTGTGTGAAGTCCCCTTCCACTGAAGTGTTGCATATTTTTATAAAATAAAGGATAGCACCATAAAAAAACAAAATGCAGAACTGACAAAAAAGGACTTTTTAAAAGTACAAAAACTGAGCATTAGCATAATGAATATCAGCTACACCTAAACTGCATAAATGATAAATATTTACTGTTACATTGTATCAGTAAACAGCTAGGCTGTGTGTCTGGTTTGATGCTTTGTTACATTTCACAGTATTTCATAAAAACAAGATGGTGGGTGATCAACATACATCCAGTGTGCTCCTAACATCAGACAACAGTTTTGCAGAGGACAAATGTACTTTTGGACTTATTTGCAAAACCATATTAATATGCAGTATATTTGTACCTACAAACCTCTTAATATCAGTCTAGTCTAGGAGAGCCTGAAGGAGATGGTTCAGACGCCCGTTTTTTTTTTTTTTTTTAAATTAATACTCCCCAGATGACTTAAATTACAAGGTAGCCGAAATCACCAAAGGACTAACCTTTTCAACACCATACATACAAATGGTTGGCAGTATACAGAAGGGCCTGTTATGTTCATGCCAAGTATGCAATTTTAACACACATGCAGAGCAGTGGATAAAGGTTCACAAGAACTTTCTTCAAGTGGAGTATCTCAGTTTACAAAGGTACCAGCTGGCTGGCCAAAAGGCTTCTATCACTTGCTATGGTGACAGTGATTATATTGTGGAGGAAAGTTACTACCATAGCGAAGCAGGCACATGGGCATTGAATTACACTGCTCACATCAGGTCCAGAAATACCTGCACTGATAGAAGACACAGTTTGGTCCAGAAATACCTGCACTGGTAGATGACACAGTCTGGTCCATAAATACCTGAACTAGTAGATGACATTGTCTGGGACATAAATACCAGCTCTAATAGATGGCACAGTTTGGTCCATAAATACCTGCACTGATAGACGATACAGTTTGGTCCATAAATACTTGCACTGGAAAATGACATGGTCTGGAACATAAATACCACCTCTGATAGATAACACAGTTTGGTCCATAAATACCTGCACTGACAGACGACACAGTTTGGTCCATAAATGGGGTAAAAAAAAAAAAAAAAAGTGGTGGTGGTGGGGGGGGGGGGGATTATATTCCAAGCAACTAGAAGCAGGGTAGATTGGCTTGTTCTAGACAGTATTCCAGGCTATGTGTAAACTCTGAGGACCAGATGGCTGCTTTCTATGTTTAATATAACAGTATTTGGGCTGTTTTTCTGTCAAACGAATGTCTGAAAGCAGCCATCTGCTTTTCCACAGCAAGGAATGTGAGAGATCGGAATGATTCGGTGCAGAAACGCTAAAGAAACCAAACAAGATGACTGCTGATTAATATCAAACCCCCAGGGGGCTTGCCCATATCTGCCTGATTCAAGAAGTTTTTTTTTCTTCTTACATTTAAGAGACTGCAAATGCTCTTTAACAAGAAAGACTGAGCCAGATATTTTTAATTTGTCTATAATGCCACATTAATACCATTTAGAGTTCAAAAGGCAAAATTTTTGGTGTTTAGGTTAATAAAAACAACAACTTGGAAAAGTGCATAGTATATTTAAATCCAGAAGCAATTTCCAGGGTAAATAGCACATTAAAAGGTTAACATTGCATCAATGCAGGCAAATACTTCTAATAAAAAACAAAAAAAAAAAAAAAAACTTTTTTGGTGTTCCAAGCATCAACTGTAATGTTAAACTAAAAGCTGTGCTGTTTCCTGAATTTTTAATACATCAGAATATAGAAATATTGATTTAAAGCAGGCGGGACTTGGACAATGTGAACTGTGTCGACAATGTGACCTGAAAACGATCTGCAAAGAATGATAAAACATTGTGTCCTGTTGATTGGGGGGGGAAAGTCGGTTTGCAAAATGAGCCACGACACATTATACAAAATCCTTTAGATATGAAGGGTGTGACTCAGATGGAAAAAAAACAATGACTTGACCTTTCTGGGTGGAACAGCCATTAAGACTGGGATGATATGAATGCCTTTGGCCCTGGAGATCCGGTTCAAATTTTGCCATAGCATCTGTGGCTTTTTTTTTTTTTTTTTTTTACATACTGTGGCATATCTCTCCGAGACCAAGGGTAAAGCGATCCACTGTGTGTCTGGGTCTTGCTCCCTGCCTGTTGAGGCTACACCACCATCTGCCTGAAGGACGGACGTCCCACGGCACAGTCCGTGTGTGTGTGTGTGTGCGCGCACACGCACGCACACAGCTTGGCAGGAGCCTCAAGCTAACGAGCTAACGAGCAAAGCTCACCGACTGACCGACTCCTTGTCGACTTTGCACCTGCCGTGGCTTATGAACCATCCAAGAAGAGACACTGGCATTCTCCATGTCGATACAGTGCGAACGCAATTACACTCACTCCCCTACTTCTGCCCACAAGAGATTGTGTCAAAAAAATCCAAAAGAATGGAGAGTTTCTGCCATAGAAAAGGTGTGAGCAGCCAGGCAACTGCCTCAAAAATTAGACATTTTCCCAGAATGCTTTGTTCCTCATGTTCAAACTGTAGGAGCATCACGGTCAAAATGAATGCTGCAGAGATTCCAGCTCAGAGGTGCCATAAATCACTCATCCCAAATGTAACATATGACTGAGTAGACGTATAAAAAGTGAGTCTGAAAAACTGGCCCTCTTTTCAGATACATAGAGCATAGCCAGAACACGAACACCATGACGCAGTTCGAAGTGGATGAACTCACACCTGTAGCTTGGAGGTAAATGACTCAGCTGGTCAGGTGACCAAAATAACTACTGTGCACCTTATGGGGGGGGGGGGGGGGCTCTGGTGTGGACGGGGGGTTTGGGGGGGGGCCAATGCGGGGGCTAATTTAAAAAATTTCTGGGGGGAATTAAAAAAAAAAAAAAAAAAAAAAAAAAATACACAGGCTCCATTCACTTCTTGTTCCTGGCAACGGTAATGAAAGTTTTAAGCAAGCTCAGGACATTCTGCAAAAGCTGACTGGTCTCCATGGAAACTACGGGTGAGTCACACCAATAGAGTAGGATCCTAATAGGAAAGGAGACATTATCACTGCCCTGTCCATAAGCTGTGCCCGATTCACACGCAGTATATATTTAAAAGCAGAAACCATGCAAACAGACAAATGGGTTGTGGATTTATTACACTGTTCTGTCGCTAATGATCAGAGAACTAATCAGCATGGGTGCCTCAAGTGGTCGGTTAAGGAATGACGCTCTTTCAAACTCATTACGCTGCCCTTTACACCCCATCGTGTTGTCCCACCAAGTTCGTCTCTTCTTCCAAGGGGGGGGGGGGGGGGGGGGGGGGATCCTTAATAAGGAAAAAGGCACAAA